>FXXK01002882.1:2830-19753 GCA_900184695.1 Betula pendula
AGTTGCTGGATGAAGGCTTAAACCTTGTAATATCCGATCTTGACCATAATCCTTTTCTAATTTCCTTACCCTTTCCTAATTTCCATTTGCTCAATTGCTACCGCCACTGTCTATCCATTAGAATCAGTAGAAACCTTCATCATTGTTCTAAATGATAATATATAGTAGCTTTAAAATATTGGATAGATTCAAGAAAATATGTGATTATATACCAAAATAAATTTGTACCTCAGTCAACGGACTTCAAAGCAGTCCACTATTTCTAAGCCTGAAAAAACATATTTAATCTTCAACAGTACTTGGATGCCTTCAAACACGATCGACAAAAAGACTTGGCATTAGGATTGGAATATGTTAGCATAACATGCATATATAATAATTAGAGATCCAGATTTACTATTGACCTTAAAGGGTAAGTGTTTTAATACTTGTCTGATTGAAAGGCCTTACAAATCTAATGATCTCTAGATTTTGCGAACATAATTGCAAAAATGTTGATTCAAGGATTAATGTGACATAATCTAATGATGGTTAGATATGTTGATTAAAAAGAAGAAAAAAAGAAAAGTTAAATTCTAGCGTAAAGATTCAATGGGCCAAATTTATTGTAATGCCTAATCTGAGAGCCTTAAATTACCAAGTCCTTAAAGAATTAATTAAGCCCGAGAAAGTGGTTGTTCACAAATCTAATGATGATTTGATTGTTCAACAGAAATCAAACAATCAATTCTACTTTGTTTAAAAAAACATGTAATTTTAAGCTCTTAAATCTAAATCTAAATCACAACAGCCACTAATTGAATTTGGTTTTAAGTGTGCACGATATCACATAAATAGTTTTTAGAAATATCATTTTAATGTTCCCTCTGAAATATGCTAGTTCAACGCAACATTCTCTTCTAGTCTCCATGCACACATAATAACCACTCTGTCAAAGCAGAGTCCCTCTGTAAACACCACACCCATGTGAACTTAAGAGACTCATGGAGATCAAAACTCCAAGTCTCACACACTACCAAAACCAGTCTAAATACACACACCCAATAGCCCATTGGTGCAATGGGAGAAGTGCAAATCCTCATCAACAAGAACAGAGAATAGTTTTTAGGAAATCAAACAGAAAAAAAAAAAAGTCCACTTTATCAAATAATTAGTGAGGAATACCTTTCTAGAACCGGCAAAGAATTTCATACCCCACGAGAGTTAAAAAGATGGCTGCTCTCTACCTTCCCTCCTTAGACAAACCCATAGATGTTAGCCTATCAATCAATGATTAGTTACTCTTCTGGGAACTTTCCGCTAGTCTAAGAGAAAAATAAGCCTGGTCAATCCCTGTAATTTTCGCATTCATTGAAATAAAAATCTGTCAAGTTAAGGTTAGAAGTTTGACTAATGACTTCTTTGTGTCTTGGTTTTCTCAAAATAATAACTGAGAATTACTCAGTGAAGGTTCCTCCCACGCGTTTTCCAATTTCTTGTATGACATACAACAATATGTAAAGCAACGGTTTTTCTTTGACTGATGAGTTCTTAACATGATATATGGTTGATTTTGAAGTGATTACGAAGGAAAAGATGACAGCTCAATTAAGCTGCCCCATACTAATTTTCAAATTAGCTTAGCGTACAAAGTTTAGATTTTAGAATTAAACCCCCTTCTTCCCCCACGTGATGTTGGGGAAATATCTACATATAATGACACATATGTAATTAGTGTTAAATCATCACTCATCTTAAGTGATGAATATTTAATTGAAATGGAAGGTAAATAATGGAGATAGGGTTCGAAGTCAAACCTATGCTTTGATACTATGTTAAATCACCACTTGTCCTAAAAGATTAAGGTGATAGAAAGAGACGATTTTAATCATTTATCATATTCTAACAATTAGCACCAAAAGTACAATGCCACAATTGCCATTATTTGTGTCCCGAGGACAAAACTGATGATTTGTGAAATGAGTCTTTGTGACAATCCAAAGATGTGATAGTCACATTTGCATCAAAGAAATGCTATACACACTCACAATTCCACACTCTTTGATGTACATTTCATGACGTGGCATCCAAAATTACAATTAGATTTTGGATTGATCACTGTTGAATTTTAGATCTAATGGTAATTTTAGATGCCACGTTAAGAAATGTGCATTGGGGAGTATGGGAATGATAAATATGTTGCCCGAATTCCTTGCTGCTATCATTTTTCAATTCTTTTCTTATATTTGTCTTCTGGTTTGCTCCTATCTGGATGGTAACGTACAGATTACTAGAATGCTAAGTGAATGCTGCCTTATTAACCAAGGTTATCTTTTCAAACGATAAAATTTTGAATGCCCCTTTCTTCTTCCGAACATACCAGGTTCTAAATTGTTCCGATGATGGATATTGATTATTTGTCTCTTTGTGATTGTTGTAGGGATGTCAGTTTCAACAATTTGGTTGGGGAGATTCTCACCAGTGTGAACTTAGAACGCCTGAGGTTCCTGTAAGTATATCTCTCTCTTTGGCGATAGTCTTGTCTTGGCCAAGATGTCCACCGAGACCTCCACTATGTAACTCTCGGACAATTTGCTTCCGTAAAGAACTTCTCAGAATGCAAAGTTGACTCTCCCTCTTGGATGTGCGTCTCGGGAATAGGTTGCCCTATTTTGGAATGCCTACAGGCTTCTCCAAAATCTTCATCTTCTTCATATAATTAATTTAAGCACTCAAATCCTATCACCTTAGCATTCATGGTGATCAATAATATAGCTCGGCGGCTCAAAGCGTCACCTACTCGGTTCAGCTTTCCGAACTTGTGCTTCAAAGAAAATGTGAATCGCTGGATATAATACACCCATCGGGCATGCATCCGGTTGAGATTTTGCTGGCTATTGATGAACTTCAATGCTTGATGGATGGGGAAAAGAAATGAAAAGTATGAATCTTGGGAAGTTAGTCAAACTGGGTGTCACCCATTAACTGTTTGGACTAGTTGTGCTTAGCTTATCATTCTTCATAGTAAGATATGAAAGTATCGTGTGTTGATCTTTTTCTTTCTTTCTTTTTCTTGGTTGAATTATTTGGTGACTAAACAGAAAATTGGGGGTTTCCCCATTGAAATATATGATTATGGTGCTTCATAGTGCATGATTCTTTGGTACTCTGTATTTAGATGGGCTAAGTTCTAATTAGTGTGATTCTCACATGCTTATTGGTCTAAATTCACATAATTATAGCAAAACTGATTATTTTATTTTATTTTGTTTCCTTTTTTTTAATGCAATATTAATCGAATTCTCGAATGTCATGTTAAGTTGTTAGTTTTCATATTTTCCTCCACAAATGTGGGAGTGAATTGGAGAATTAAATCAATTTCTTCATGAAACTTTCCTGATTTTGAAATATGTTAATATTTGGGATTTCAATCAATCTCCATGATCTAGTGTCTATTTGATCGTGAGCCAATGTATCACTGCAAGGAGGACAAGGAAAAAGAAAAAGAAAAAGTTATTTTTGGAAAATAAACATAAGCGAAGAATGGTAGAAATATTGTGGATGTTCCTCGAATTTCTTTCTTTTTTTTTTTTTTTTCTGCTTCAAGCCTCAAGGTCATGTGATTCATAATGGTAAAAATGTTCAAAAATTTCTTGGCTATTTAGAACTGCTGGACACAGTTCAGTTTATAGTGTTTTGAATCTGAATTTAGGCAATAAAAACTGATATTGCTCAAGCGCAGATAACTTTCCTTGGTTCTCGTAATATAAATTTGTGACTTAACGTAGCAAATGAAGTTGGATTGCCATTTTTTAATTTTCATAAGCACAGTTGTATAACGCTGATTTGACATGTGATGTTTATTGATTGTGGATGTTGTGTAGTTGATGCACTCCAACAAAATAGCTACTACCATGGGCTCAAAATATTGGAAGTTTAATGGTACTTTTTGCAATTGAAATGGTTGGGATGACACCGAGCCGCCAAGAAATTGTGAGAGCAGCATTGGTTGTGATTGCAACAACACCGTCTGTCATGTCGTAAGGATGTACAGTTCCTTCATCTTGTTACTAATTATTTTTGTGTCAAGTCTTCCATCTTATGCATGATTTCACATCTCCATATGATGGTCAAAAAATATAATTTTTATTTTATTTTATTTTAAGTTAACTCATCTAAGCCTTCATCTACTCATCTATATATGTTTAGTGTTATTTTGTTTATCAGGTTAGTGAAAAATTTTGTTCACTGTATATTGTAAATGAAGGCCACCAAAATTTTGTTGACATATGTAATTTATTGTAAAATGCTGTTAGCAGTTCATGATTGATCTACTTCTCATCATAGTAGTTGCCTATACTCACTATTTAATAATTCATTTATTATAGAGTGCTCAAGAGCTATAGTCTTCCCGGCATTCTTCCACCTCAACTGGTGAAGCTTCCTTACCTTCGAGAAATGTAAGATCATTTTGAAATGCTTTAGTTTCACGTTTGATGTTAATATATTACAGCAGCAATGTCTAACACAATTCACTACAATTTAATGAAAGACTATGTTTTCAACGTTCTCAATTTACACTGGTTGTCCTCTCATTGTAGTGATTTTGCCTACAACTATCTCAATGGGACAATACCACTGGAATGGGCTTCAATGCAATTAACTTTTATGTGAGCTCTTCTATTTTATATTGATTAAGTTTTGATTTAGCTGCTTTTATCTTAAATTAACCAGCAAGTAATGTGCAGCTCTGTTCTTGCAAATCTCGTATCAAGGGAGATTCCAAAGGAATTGGGAAATATTACCAGTCTCACATACCTATACATTTTGAACTTTGGTTTGAAGTCTTCATGAATGGGCTTGAGTTGTAAACTAAAGTAGAAAGACTGGTTTTCTTGTTAAGTGTACTGCTATGACCTCAATCCTCTGAAACTGTCCATGTTTTTTAATTGTTATATAGTTGTTTTGATACCCCTGCACTCCATAGTGATTTCTTGGATGGTTTAATCATGAGTTTCTATTATGCTCTTTTTGTAATCTCAATATTCCTTTTCTGATTTTGTTTTTTTGTTTTTCAAACAAAAGCCTTGAAGCAAACCAATTCTGTGGCATTGTTCCTCCTGAGCTTGGCAATTTGACCAAAGTCAGGAGTATCAAAATGTTCAATTCTGCATATCATGTGTTTCACTATTCCTGGTCTTGCATATCTCTCATGTTGCATTCGGTGCATTGCTCTTAATCATGGTTGGGATTAGATGATATGTTGTATTGTCTAGCTCCTCAAATTGGTCATTTGTTTCTATGCATCACCTACTATTATTCATCTCTACTATGTTTCTTGGGTGATAGATTTGCGTTTTTTATTGGCTTGGTTAAATTGCTTGTTACAGGACTTTGTCCTGAATCTTTCATTTGAATCCATTTGTCATTTCTTGACAAAAAGGGGGAGAAAGTTTTGGTTTGATTTTATTACTCCAGTTCTCTATGCGTTTAATGGTTTGTTCATGTTTTAGAGAACAGGTTTTTAATTTTTGACTTGAGCATTTTGTTGTAATTGGGTTTTGTCACCGAATTGTCAAATGGGGAGTTTGTTAGTTTTTTAGTGTTGGCTATTTCGGTGTTCAAAATAATTTATGTAAGTAAAACTTTTTGGACAAAATGTGGTTGGAATTTTATAAGTAAATGTCGATTTTACTTGGTCTCGTTCGAACGGGATCTGCTCCGTTCCAACAGAGAAGTCCGTTCCAAGTGTCGTTCGATCGGCTAGCCTTTCAGTCTTCTAGTGAAGCCCATTCCAAAGGTCGTTCCAAAGGCCGTTCGACCAGCTAGCTTTCCAGTCTTCCAATGAAGCTCGTTCTAAGTATCATTCGACCAACCATCTTCCAACCTTCTCTTTCGTTCTAAGTATCGTTCTAAGTATCATTCGACCAACCATTTTTTCCCCATTAGCCACAGTGACCCAAAACTCCTCAACGGGAGTCACTGACAGCCCCAAAATTCGCGCTACTTTCTGATCAATGAAGTTATGGGTGGAGCCACCATCGATCAAAACAAGAACACGGCGATACCCAATACGGCCGGTCACTCTCATCGTTCGTGGTCCAGTGTAGCCGACTAAAGCATGCAAAGAAATGTGTGGGTCACCCTCCTCAGGATCCACCTCGTCTTCCTCCACCACGGGAATGTCGCCTGGAGGGTCATCTCCTCCAGATTCCGCGTCAAAAATAAATAGCTGCTTCACAGCACATCGATGGCCCGGCGTAAAGCGTTCGTTGCAGCTGAAGCAAAGTCCTTTCTCCCTCCGTTTTTGCATTTCCTCCCACGTAAGTTTCTTGACTGGAGGGACGGACGGACTGGATTTTGGATTGCTGGAGCTGGTTGATCCGCTGCTTGGGTTGTACTTGGGCGTGTAGCGTGAATATTCTGGTTTGGAACTTGGTTGAACACAGTTCAATTGATCTTCCTGCATGCGAGCAAAGTGAATGGTCTCTCTGAGAGAACGAGGCGTGAACATTTTTACTGGGTTGGCAATATCTGCTCGTAGCCCCCCCAAAAAAGTGCCGATTAAGGCCTTCTGTGGCCAGCCCACCACCCGATTAGCTAATCGTTCAAATTCTTGCTGGTATTCCCGTACTGTTCCCTTTTGCACGATGCGAGACAGAGCCTCGTTGAAATCTTCGTAGTCCGTAGGTCCAAAACAAGCCAGTAAATCCTGGACAAAGGTATCCCAGGTGATGAGTTTTGCATCCTCTTGATAGACTTTCTTCAGCCATTGCCACCACTGGTTTGCTTCGCCTTCGAGGTGAAAAACAACTAACGTTACCTTCTTCTCATCCGCCGTCTGTTGATAATCAAAATATTGAATGACTCGGTCCAGCCATATAATAGGATCCTCGCCAGAGAACCGCGGAAAATCCATCTTCATGGGACGGGTGTAAGGTACTTCATTCCGGTTGTCTCGATGGTGATTATACCGTGGAGGCGTGTTGGAATCCTTGTACTCCTTGTCAAAGTGCCGAGAAGTCTCACCTTGATTTTTGGATGAATTATCCAAAAGTTCCTTCATTGATTGTACCATACTCTCCTTCAAAGTGCGTTCAAGGTCCTGCATCCGTGTCTTGCTCCCGTGAGATAACTTTTGCAATGATTCCTTGATCTCTTGCATGTCGTTTTCAAGCCTTTCAATACGGTCCTTCTGGGTCGACATTGCTTTGATACCAGGTTGATAGGGTATTTCTAATGGGAAAGATGAATGATAAGTGAATATAGAAATGGGAGGGAAATGTTATAGATATTGTTCCACTTAAGGTAGGAATCACCGTTACACTCAAGGTGTTTGTTCAAAATACTTCAATGATCTTCTCCTAACCTTCTGACTCGATTAAATAGACACATTCCTAACAACCTGATTAACATAAGAGATAATACCCTATCAACCTAATAGCCACTCTGATAACTAACCAAAGATAACATCTTATCTTGGTGTTTCTTATTCTTATCCCCTATTCTACTGATAACATAAAGATAATGACCCTTTTCCCTTTATCCCTTATTCTTATCCTACTGATAGGATTACTCCTGGTACTTAGGATTGGGCTTCCTAATCCTACGGCCAAATGCTCTATCACAAACAAAGAAATAGAAAAATGAATTTATCACCCAACAAGGGAAAAGAGCAACTCTAACAGCCAATACCATCAGTGACTTCACATGACATCCAGTACAGGCTTTGGAGGTAGGTTTGCAATATTGAAGCCCCATAATGGTAGAAATACATAAAATGCTACTAAAAACAGACATGTATAAGGGTAGGAGATTTACAACAATTCAAATTTTCTAATCACATATACATACAAAATAAAAAGTTTTAAGAAGCCATCAGATCACAGATTATATCATATTATCATAGTGAAACAACACGAAATAAGTTCCTTTTGATGTTCTGTGAGCAAATCAACTAACCATCCTGTCACAAGTTGAAAATGGTTGCAGAGACAAGACCAAAAGCACAAGCAGACTAAGATCACTTGCCAGAAACAAGATATAGGAAGTTTATAGTTACCTTTATTTTTCACTAGGCAGTAGTATCAATACCCACAAATACCAAGAATTGCTAAAGAGATTAATAATTGAAGAGCTTGTTATATGAATTCTGAAGTCTGTATTTTTCCAAGTCCCAACCCATGTTCAAGGCACAACAAGAGTCCATATATATCTAAGCCTGCAGGTCACAGGGACTCCGAGCCTTAACACCAATGTGAAAACAGAGCAAGTTATGTAGCCACACGATTCCATAGAATACAAGCAATGCAAACAGCATGTTCATGGAGAATTTCAACAGTAACGGATCAAATCTTAGTATTTGACAGCCAAAAAAATAAAACTAAAATCTCCAGGACATGCAATTAGAAACAAAACACAAACTAAAATTTTCCAGAATTCAAAACTTACATCTTCGATGCTCGTGCTGTGATTAGTAGCATTCTTATGGTACTCAAATACATTGTATATAAAAACAGGAACATGATAATAAGTGCTAGCATTCTTATGATATAGTTCTTCATTAAATTTTACAGTACATGTTCGCGTTTCCAGTTGTCGATCCTGTGACAAGGGAAAAACATTTTCAATAAGAAGTTTGTAGACCTTATTTTCTTCCCTTGAAAAGGTAAATTAACAAAGCTATTGACATTTATCCCAAGGTAAATTAACAGATTGGCCGGTTGAGTTCTCAGATTTGCCATAATTCACACTATAATTAACAACCCTAGGTCTCGATGCTTCTTTAGCTGGATTTACAAGATGACGAATCAGAAACCAGAGATGAATTGAAGGATGAACAATGCACTTTAAGTGATAATCGAAAATTTTGTGAACCAAACAACAAGCAAAATTGTACGAGACCTACAATATCGAAAATATAGAAATCCTTCTGTATCTCCCGGAGCATGTCGGCACTCTTGACAATGACGCGCTTGCCGGAGGGAGGGGTGGTGGCTGCCGCCGACAAGGCTTCTGGTCGTCGGAGATCGGCGGCATCACCGTCAGACCTCCCGCGATGCTCCTGATCTTCACGGTCCTCGCTCATTTTCACTTCCTCTCCACTCCTTCGCTCTCTCAGTCCGTGTTGTCGATATGGGTGAGAGTGAGTTTTTTACTGTGTTTCCATAATTAATCAGCAGCGCTTTTACGTTTTACCATATACTAATCAGAACATATCGTCGACGACAGTAGAATGTCGTCGAGATACTTAAGCTAAATTCTCATAGTCGCATATATGCTATTTTTTTTTTTTATTCATTTTTTACAGATATGTATTAAATAAAGGTTTTTTTTTTTAATTTAAATATGATATTTGCGATGACATTATCATGTCGTCGTAGATATGTAAATGTCATTCTTTGTAATTTAAGTATTGTATCCATGATAACATTATTATGTCGTCATCGATAAATATTAAATAAAGGCCCTTTTATATAGTATTCGCGATGACATTATCTAGTTATCGTGGATATTTACTTATTCGTCATGACCACAATCATTACAAATATGTTTCACTTTTAACGATAACCTTTGTCGTTGATAAAAGTAATATGTTATTACAAAAAACTTTCAACACATGTATTCATGACGACACATTCGCGACGACCTAATTGTCGTCGTTATTATCAACAATTTTTAAATTATTTACGATGGCTATAGAATGTCGTTATGGATAGCTGATTATTAGCGATAACAACGAAATGTCGTCGCGGATAACAAGTTATCAGCAACGACTTTTCTGTCATCGCTATTAAAGTTGTCGTTAAAGATCAAAGTTCTTGTAATGTTCTCACGATTCCCAATTCTGCACAACCCATTCTTCAAAATTAAGAAAAGAATGTAAAGTGTATTTCAAAAGTCGTTCTAGAAAATAGAAAAAATGGAGTTTTTCTTCAAAATTTGAAGCAAATTTTAGAGGATCGTGATGCTCTGATAGAAAAGATATGGCCGGCTGATT
The DNA here is from genome assembly GCA_900184695.1 of Betula pendula. Lineage (NCBI taxonomy): Eukaryota > Viridiplantae > Streptophyta > Magnoliopsida > Fagales > Betulaceae > Betula > Betula pendula. The sequence goes on from FXXK01002882.1 coordinate 12,810, forward strand.
TGTATATTCTGGCCGGTCTTGATGTTATTGAAGAGAAAGGAGGGGTTGGTGGGGTTGGTGGTTATTCACGGATTAACTCCGGACAAGGATTCACTAAAAGGGATGACTTTTTTCTTTTTCTTTTTGCTATTGATTTGTCGGTTTCTTGGATTTTAATCTTAGTAAAAGGGGGTTTTACTTCATATTTAAATGAAACAAGTAAATATAGTAGATCAATATGGTATATACATTGCATTGCACGCGAAGCATCAAATCATAAACTACGAAAATTTTGAGGAAGAAATATTGCATCAGATCACCAATTGCCTGATTATTAAATGCTTACTAGTGGAAAGGATGTTTGTGGAGGAAAAGGGGGACAGATAAGGTGAAGGCATATCAATTGCCTGATTATTAAATTTTATTTAATTTCCGCTGCATGGTTAATTTTAATGAGAAATAAAAGTGCAGGCTGGCTTTCCAAATTAAAATGATGTGCAAAGATTAGCTGTCTTCACTTTTCAGCTTTTATTGTTGGGGCTTACTATAATTCACTTACTACACAAATGTGTGCAAGTGTCAATAATTAAATTCAGATAACTAGTATATAAGGTACTGTAGGATTAGTAGCAATATCTTGGATCTAATTTTTTTTTAGAGGTAGTTTGGTATTTCAATTATCTCTTAAGCACAGTTTTAGAATATTAAATCATGTAGCACCTACCCCTGAGAGCCGCACAGTTTTAATTTTCTTGTAGAAGTATTTTGGTATTTCAATTATCTGTTAAGCATAGTTTTAGAATATTAAATCATGTAACACTTACTTGCTGGGAGCTGTACAAGAATGGCTTAGACAGTGAGAACTGCAAGCACTTCTTTAAATTCAACTAANTTTTCGAATATTAAATCATGTAACACTTACTTGTTGGGAGCTGTACAAGAAGAACTTAGACGGTGAGAACTGCAAGTACTCTTTCAAATCCAACTAAACTAAACTTGACACACCAAATCTTGTGAATTTCTTCATTGATGTTGTATTGAAGGAGATCAATTACATGGAAAATAATAGCCTTGGCAGTGTTCTATTTGGTGAGTATTACTTAATTATGCTCAGCTGTGAAATATTTTGAAAAATAATAAAATATAAACTTTTCCTGGTTTGGCAGTTTTGTAGCATTTAGCCTTCTAGTTTTTGATTTCTCCTTATATTTCCAAAGTTCTTGGGTTGTGTTCCCTTTTTATGCAATTTCAATGAATGCCATTAATTATCCACAAAAAAATAAAAAATAAAACAAAATAAAATAAAATTTGAGTTGGGTTAGCAGTACCTTATTGTAGTTGTAGATCCAGAAAACACTCAGCTTAAGCTGGACTGGTCTACGGCTACAAGGCTTAAGATCTGTATTGGGATAGCAAGAGGTCTAGCTTCTCTCCATGAAGAATTTCTTTGTTTGTATAGTATAACACAAAATATTTCTTATAAAAATTGTCTTAAATGATATTAAATATTTGGAAGTGCGTTAGTAGAGTATTTTTTGCAAAAAAAATTTCTTTGTTAGTAAGTGTATGTTCCAAAGTTAATTAACCTCAAATACAACGTAATGCATATTTGTTTCAATCAGTTAGTTTAAGAGTAAGAGTAATGATACATGTCAACTCCATATCTACCTTGTATTCATCAAAATTGATGTGACTTTTAAAATTACCATTGGATCAAAAGTCAATAATGATCTATCATAAATCCAATAATAATTTTAAAAGTCACATTAATTTTAGTGGACACAAGGTAGACTTAGAGCTTGACATATATAATTACTCTAAAAAGTGAACTTGTAATAGTTGACTATTGAATTAGATCCAATAGTAATTTTAAAAGCCACATCACTTTTGGAAGAATTCAATGAAGACTTAGGTACTCGCTAAAATTAGCGTGAAAAAAAAAATTCTAAGAAATCAAATAATCCATTCAATCTTCGTTATACAAAAAAATAAATAAAAATAGTAATTTTAAGGTATTCAATCTAAATCCTAAATCACAAAAACCACACTATTGAATTTGGGAAATCACTATTTTCATTCTTCTGCATATTTCTTGTCCATCTCCTACAAGAGATGTGTAAATACACCATTCAAATTGTGGGAACCACATATGAGTTTCATAGTTAGTGGTAGATTTAAAAAAAGAGATAAATAAGATGTGTAGGAAAAGAAAAAAAGTTTTAGAAATATTTTGCTGTTCTCTGAAATATGCTATTCTCAATGCAAGTTTCTATTCTATTATTCCCAGTTGTGGCCATAACGTTTACTGTTGTTTGTCACCAACTAGGATGTAAAAACATGAACAGACTCTCTGTCAAAGCAGAGTGCTTTGTCAAAGACGAAAATCAAAACACAAGTCCTCATAGAGTACCAAAAACAGTAGTCTTAAATACACACCCAATTGCCCAAATGGTGCTTCTAAAACGCGTGGATGAGCAATCTCTCTGTAGAATGAGAGCAATGATGAGAAAAATGCATATCCACCTACAAATAGTACAGAGGAAATAGCATAGAGAAAACCAAACTGAAAAAGAAAAGAGTCCACTTCAATCATAATACGACATGGATTTTCTCAGATACATGTCGTTTTGAGGGATTCTATGCACTTTCTCTTCTCCTTCGGTCTTTGGAGCTTCATATCCAAAAAATACAACAAATAGGATTTGATTCTCGTAGCACAAATTTGACCCTCCTCTCTTCTCTTCTTCAAATCTGGCAACTTCGAAAGTCGATTCAAAAAAAAAAAAAGGAAAGAAATTTATGATCTATTGCACATATTCAGTCAAACCAATATTCCAAGAAATCAATTCTACTTTGTCATACAAAAACAGTAATTTTAAGCAATCAAAATTATGGAAGCATAATTGTTTTGCTAGAGAAACAGGGGAGAGGGTAAAACTTAGTCCTTTCAATTCTCATTTGCTCAAATGAATGAATGTTGACTTACACATTGTCCATCCTTTAGATTTAGTGAAACTTCATCTTTCTTCTAATAGAAAATGATGATTTTAAAATATTATAATGTACATCTTTGATTGTTGGTTATGTTCAAGCATGCCAGAAGTCTTTGGCATGAGGAATGGTGTATGTTAGCATAACATGCAGATATAGTAGTTATAGGTCCAAAATTACTACCGGCCCCAAAGTGTAAAAGAGTTGTCTTACTATTTGTTCTTTATGGATAAACTCTAGTATGTGCTTATTGTCGGGAATGAAAGGATAAAAATTTGATGTTGCAAAATTCAATGAAAAATCTATTCTTACTATTTTCATTCACAGTTAGGCGAATATGTGAAGTGATCATAGGACAGATCACTGTTAACAATGATGAAACAATGAAGTTCTAGATAGTAAATAACTAATAGAAACATCTTAGCAAGCTGCATAATCCCACAAAACCTATCTGACTCCATCCCCTTAGAACTTAGAATACCCATTGGCGGGTAATTATAGGTCACTACAATCATTAACTATACCACTTCTAAATGTTACTATTATTATCTACTATAACAAAGCAATGGCTATAAACAAATTTCTTTAGGAGAGTCTCAAGACAGTTATATAATTATATTACTTCAAAAGCATAAACATGAAAGAGCTATAAACAAACCTGATGTTCTCATAAAACTAGCTTCCTTGAGTATCTCGTAGAAACTTCAGTTTGATCTTGTTGAGTGTGATTAAAATACTTTTTACATCAATCCTCTGCTCACGTAACTCAGCACAACACTGTAAAGCCAATCCCATTATGGACGACATACAATTCTCCATAGAAGCATAATCTCTTTCGGTTCTCAAGAAATTGGCATCAACCAATCTAGTTATTGAAAGGGGTGATGATTCCTCTACCCAACGCTTCAAGCTCATTTCTCCAGCAAACATGTCATCAGTAGGTTTCTTTCTTGTGAAAATTTCCATCAGCAAAATACCATAACTATACACATCGCCTCTTGTAGAAACAATTCCTTCCGACCCATACTCTATTTGTAACATAACAACTAATCATGAGAACATAATTATATATTGCACAATAGTGAATGAAAAAATTCCAAAGATATAAAGTGTTAAAATCAATACTTCTACTAAAAAGCTATAGTTATTTGTGCATGCATGAGTAGAATGATACATGTGCAAGTTCTAGTTGTAGGTTAAAAACATCACCTGGTGCCATATACCCAATAGTAGCGAAAGTCATGGTTCGCATCATAGAATCCTCATCACCTAACAACTTGGCAATGCCAAAATCAGCAACATGTGCGACCATATTTTCATCTAATAAGATATTGTTGGGCTTCAAATCACAATGAACAATAGGTGTTGAATAACCATAATGAAGGTATTCCAGTGCTGACGCAACATCGATCATTATATTTAGTCTTTGTAAGATACTCAAAGAGTAGTCTTGAGAATACAACCACTTCTCTAGGTTTCCATTAGGCATGTATTCTAGTACAAAAGCTTTCAAGTCCATGTTACTACACGTGCTGATGATTTTGACAAGATTCCGATGACGAATATTGCGTAGTATCTTACACTCTGTATCAAAACTCTTGAATGCCCCTTCTACTGCCAAGTTGAAAACTTTTATTGCAACAATCATTCCGTCTGAAAGTGTTCCTTGATATACTGATCCAAAGCTCCCTTTACCAAGTAAGTTGTTTGAACTATACCCATTTGTTGCTTGTAAAAGTTCTAGTTGGGAAATTCTTCTCCATGTCGCTAGTGGTAATGAGTTTTCCTCTACTCGAAGTTTTGCATTCCTTTTTCGATGTCTTGTCCATACTAATACAAGAGCAACTACAAGCATTGTTAACCCAACTGTTGGTAATACATACTTTAGTGTACATGCTATTGCGGTCTTTTTTGGTCGAGAATCACCTTCTTTACAGGGGGGAACTTGCAGTCGGAGTTCACCACAAAGTTCATCATTTGACATAAATGATGCAGCAAAAAAATGTACAAATGGTCCTCCTACAGGAATTTTTCCTCGTAATCTATTGAAAGAGACATTTAGAAATTTGAGATATGAAAGTGCTTGTAAGGACTTAGGAATCTCTCCGGATAAATTGTTACTAGAAAGATCCAAAAAATCCAAGCTGATCAGTTCACCAAATGATTCTGGGATTGAGCCTTGAAAATGATTGTCCGCCAATGAGAGATTAGCTATATCTTTGAGGCCATCAATTGTTGTTGGGATATGACCAGATAGTTGATTTGTTGATAACTCTAGTACTCTCAAGACCTTCAAATTTCCAATCTCCAATGAGAGAGGGCCACTTAGAGAATTTGATGAGAGATAGATCTCCAAGATATATGTAAGGCTCCACAAGCTCGAAGGAATCATGGAAGTTAATTGGTTGAATTCTAAGTGAAGATATCTTAGAGAAGTGAGATTATTTACACATACAAGAATAGGTCCAGAAAGCTCATTACCATTTAAATGCAACGTGTTCAAGCTCTCCAAATGACAAAGATCGGATGGGATGGGACCTACTAGTCTATTATCAGCAAGGGAGAGAGCTTGAAGCTTGTGCAATCTTCCCACAGTAGTTGGAATAGGTCCATCCAATTCATTGAGGTCTAGGGACAAAGCCATCAAGTTGCTTAAATTTCCTATATCTCCAGGAATGTGTCCCTTAAGACTGCAATCAATTATGCCAAGTTGTTGAAGAGAAGTAGAGAGATTTCCAATGGAATTAGGAAGGATGCCATTCAATGGATTAACTGACAAATCTAAAGCTCTTAGATATGCCAAATTTGACAAAGAAGAAAAAAAGTTGAACTCTGGAGTAGAATATTCAATGGTCAAATTGTTTCCTGCTAGGTTAAGCCACTGGAGAAGCCTTAAATTACAAAGTGCTTTTGGAATTAAGCCCGAGAATGAGTTGTCGCTCAGATCTAGTTTAGTGAGTTTTGAAGCATTGACGACAGAGCTAGGTATTGTTCCACTAAGTTCATTTTGTTCAAGAAAAAGATTTTGAAGATTTGGAAGGAAGATGCCTACATTTGTTGGAAGATGGCCTGAGAAGTTATTAAAATGCATTGCAATTTCTTGTATTGTTGAGATATTAAAGATCTCAAATGGAATTGGACCAGTAAACTTGTTTAAACCGATATTAAAGGTCTCAAGGTTTTGTAGATTACCAATTTCACTTGGTATTGCACCTGGCAGAATATGAACAACCATGCATTATTATTCAAAACAAAAACTAATGTGCTTTAAATGAATCATAAATACAAGTGAACAGATGTCTACAAAACAAATCAATTTGAAAGCTAATTAATAAATAAGCAACTCCGCCCACTATCCTCGTTTCACACAGCTAGTTGGTCACATTGTCAGTTGAGCCTCTATTTTATTAGTTGAGCTATCTGGACAATCATGTTAATTTGTTATTAGCATGAGCCATGAATGTGATATTTTGAAAGCCTTAGATTTCAATCGGCAAAGAAGAGAAGAGAAAAAAGAAAAAAGAAAAAAGAAACTACAAAAGGTGAAGACACAAGTTTTTTAAGCTCACCTTTGTCTTAAACTAATCAAATACCAGTTTGGCTAGTGTGTTCAATTGAGTCACCCAAAGCATTTGTTGTTGTCTAAAGCGCTTTACGAAGGCAATACCCAATGAGCTTAAACAAATTAGTGACAATATAGCATTTGTAATTGTCTGAAGCCGGTGTTGAGGAATAGTCCCCACAGTCGCCTGTGGACAAACCTTGGGCATGTTTATAAGAGTAAGCAATCCTCCTCCTATAAAGGCCGGTTTTATAGGGAGAGAGTTAGGCGCTGCACGGAATTTTTCATGGTATCAGAGACGTACCACATAGGTGTGAGATGAATGAGGCTCCGCTAACCTAACACCCTAGAACCCCGAGTGACAAAAGCAAACAAAAAAGCAATACTGAGCGCAATCTGCGCTTTGAAAACG
>FXXK01002883.1:1160-12881 GCA_900184695.1 Betula pendula
ATTTTTATTTTTATTTTTAATGGGGGCTTTTTAGATATTTTAACAAAAAATAAGGAAAATTAAAAGAGAAAAATTCTTGGGACACTAATATTGTAAAAGTTTAAAGTTTAAGATTGTGATAGTAAAAACATTGTTAGTTCAAAAAGTATAAGTGAAGATTTATATTAAAACAAAAAAAGAGTCAAGATCATTGCAAAAGATTGTTTATTGGATATTTTAAGGGAAAAAAAGAAGAAAAAAAAAAGAAGAAGAATAAAGAAGAACATAAACACAAAATTTTACCGACAAATGTAACTGAAACTAGATTTTTTTAGAAGGTGAATAAATTCTCCATCTAACCTGAGACAAAATGCCATTTTTTCTTAAAAGTCAATTGAATCCTTATAATTGGAAAACCTACAAATCCTTCTCCCACTTGCTTACATAATAAGGATGCGTTTGAGATTGTGATTTCGTAGATAATAAGTGCAATTTTAAATCAAATCATAAAACTTTAATTATTTGAGAACTGCGTTTTAAAAAAATTGTGATTTAAAAATGCAAAAAATCTGTGTTTTCAAATCGCAGGTAAGATGGTACTTTTTTTAAAACGCATAATTTTTAAGGTTAAACTGCGATTTTAAAGGCCAAACTGCGATTTTGCCAAACGTTTAACTGCGTTTTCTAAAATCACTTTTTAAAATCCTACTTTTTAAAATCGCCATTTTTAAAATCGCACTTTTTGAAATCACAATCCCAAACGAACCCTAAATTAATTGATCTATTTGGCGGTGGATATCTATAAGCTCATCGTGGAGCGTAAAATCACCCCTGAGAGCCTGAGAAGGCTGAGATCATTCGAGGTGAAAATTAACCCTTACATGAGTTGGTATTTAGGGTTCGTTTAGAATTGCAATTTTAAAAAGTGCGATTTTAAAAATGTGATTTTTGAAAACACAGTTAAGTGTTTGGCAAAATCGCAGTTTAGCCTTTAAAATTATGTGTTTTCAAAAAAACACCCTCTAACCTGCGATTTGAAAACGCTGATTTTTTGCGTTTTTAAATCGCAATTTTTTAAAAACGTAGTTCTCAAACAATCCGCTTTTTGCGATTTAATTTAAAATTGTACTTATTGTTTACAAAATCGCAATTCTAAACACACCCTTAACCCTTAATTAAAGAGATGATGGATAGAGATCGATGGAATTAATAGCTAATTCTAATTTGACTAAAGAAAAGCACTCACATACAGAAACACATAACAAAGGCCATGAATGCAACACCCTATCTTACAATTTCTAGATTAGACCATGTCCTACGGGAACTACGAGAATCATAAGATTCAGAACGTAATAGATTTAATGAAAGTAACAGCTAATGCTCGTTTGCCCTCTTAAACCCAGTCAATCATCTAAAAAATCAATACTACAAAATAATTTCTCACAGAAACGAACCAAAAGTCAAAAAGTCATAGACTTTCCCAATTGGCCCCTTGCACATAAAGGATGAGTCAGTGGATGTGCACTATTCACGCATCAACACTGAATTTTTCTTCATTATTTTTTTTTTAAAAAAAATATTTATCAATTTTTGTATATGTAATTAAAGATGAGCTTTACAAATATAAAATTAAGCCTTTAAAAAAAAAAAATCACATATACGAAGATGGTCCATCTTTATATATATGAACAAAGATAAGCCCCTTAAATGCAAAAAGAAGCTCTTTAAAAAAAGAAGAATTTTGTTGTCCAACTTCATCCAACTTTACATACGTGAACAAAGAAGAGCCCCACAAATATAAAATAAACTATTTAAAAAAAAGTCATATATACAAAATTGGATAAAATTAAATAAGAGAGTTGGACATTAACATTACTCTTAAAATAAAATAAAATAAAGTCACAAATACAAAATTGAATAGAGTTGGACATTAGCATTACTCTTTTTTTAAAAAAAAAAATACAAAAAAATATTTCTATTTCTTTACCCACCGAAGGAATCTTCAGAATCTGAGTTGTCACTCCAACATTCAACTTCTCCAAACGAAGACTGTTTTTTTTACGCCACGTGTCAGCTTCAACAGTCAAATATACATATCTCTATAAAACTGAAACAAAATTCATTCTACTTAATTTTATCAACATTTCCCCGACATGAACATGGAAGAGTTACACATGGCTGCCACGGCGTACTATAACAATTCCTCGGGGCAACTTCAGCAGCTAGCAAGCGACTTCTTCCGCTCAATGGATATGAACAGGGATGGGCGAGTTTGCTTCAATGAGTTCGTGGCGTTCTTACGTCAAAGCGGCTACAACTGGATTGACTCAAACCTTTTCAGTAGCTTGGACCGTAACAGGGACGGTAGCTTGGATTTCCCCGAATTCCTCACGTTGTACTACATCATGACAACACGGCGTGTGTGGTGCAATGGATGCGGAGTGTGCCTTATGGGACTCTATTTCACTTGCGTCGCATGCTTTGACACCGCCCACAACACCTACGATCTCTGTGCTAAGTGTTATCGCGAAGGGACGTTCCGCCACAACCACGCCGCCTTCTTGGATAACTACGTCTTGCTACGCTCTAAGAGAGGGCTTCATCCTGGTGAAACGACAAATCCAAATATGGTATGGCAGTGAAATCGAAAATATTTTTGGTTGGCTAGAAAATTCTTTTTAATATCTGTAGAATAATTTCTATTTCTATAAAATTATAAATTATTTTTTGAATTTAAGCTTTTTCTTCTCACACACGGATCCAAATTCTCTCCATTTTAATTAAAATTGAGAGGATTCAAATGCCTTGCAGTACTCTATTTCGTAGTTTATTCTCCATCATCGCTGGAGGTCATTGGAAGTCGCCAAAGCTACCACCATTGTTGTCATTTATTTCCGTATGAGCCAAATGCTAAAAGTTATTTTTAATTGAAATTATTTTTCTAAAAAATATATGCAATAGAAACAATTTTACGTCAAAACAATGATTATAACGTTTATTTTGCGTTGGGACAGGAATAGTATTGACGAGTACTAACCATACGGCTTAGCCATGCGTACGAAGTTTGTCATAGTTAGGATTTCAATTGACCTCTATAGAAAAATTTGTTGATGTTATTTCATGAAATTTAAATTTTTTTTAATTTAGTATATTTTAATTATTTTTTTGTTTGTGTTTATTTTTTTGTTTTACATTAAAAAGATATGAGATTTATTTGTGCTTCATAAGAGATTGTATTTCTCTTATATTATAATGAATTTTGAATAAATACATGTTATTGGTATTACTCTCTAGACACGCACGTTTTGCATTACGCATTGATGCTTTAGATGCACTTAACACTTTTAAATGTGTATTCAGATTTTAACTATTTTTTAAACTACTGTAATTTTTGTTTAAGAGACAGATTCATATTCGTCTTACTGTCCATAGATTCAGTCATTCCTATACAGATTTTTTGCTTTCTTTAAATTCTGTTGTGCCAATAGTTTTATTTTTAACAAAATTATTTTAAAAAATCTACAGGATTCTCTTCCGTCAATTTGTATGGGAATTAAGCATAGTGGACGTTACTCTTTTATGATATTATATATACATATATATTATATATATATATATATAATGCAACTGGCATATTATCAACCCAATTAATATATATATATAATCGTGATGTATTGACCCTACTTAATTATTAAATTAATGCAGGCACTAGTTCCACGACCTCCTGCTGCAAATGCACCTCAAAGTGTAAGTTTTTGTGTGTCTTCTATTCGATCTTTTTCTCTTCTTAATTTGTTCTTCAATTTTTCCCTTTTAATAATTATCTTACATCTTCATGCACTTTTGATACAACTCAAGTTTTTCGTCAGTATATGGATACTTGGAGAAATAACATTTTGTTGTAATTGGGCTAAGCCAAGCTGCGCAAGTATTGAATATTCAAACTCAATTCGTTTAATTTTATATGTGTATGCACACACATATATATATATACTCACAATTACCATAATTTAAGTTATATTTATTACATTACGATTTTTTTTTTTAATCTTTTTAAATATTTAACATGTTCTCATTATAAAGTTAAAAATAATAAAATAAAATTATACGAGTCAAGCCGAGTTAATCTGAGTCCATTCGCGAACAACTCTATTCATTTATCGCTCTACTTATTTGCAACCAGAAAATGATGATACTTTGTTCGATACAAGCTGCCATTTCCTTCAATATTGAGGAATGTGCTACCGCCTACCAGCCTACCACCCCCTTCCTCCAAAAGTTTTGTGCAAATTTTCAAGGCCATTGCCAAGTGAAACCATGATTGTTCGCAACCCATCCAATAGCATACTCTAAAGAATTTAGTGCTGTAATATCTGCAAAATCATTTTCAAAGAAGATTAATGGCTACCAATTTACTTAAAAAATAAACAAAAAAAATAAACAAAATTTGCCGGATTTTCAATTGATTTTCCAATTGAAGTGTACTCATTTCTTGTTTCATTTGGCTTTCAGAGTAATGGGTGGAGCGAATTTCAAAGATTGAATCAAGGATTGATCACGGCGGTTAGTTTCTCGAATAATTTGAATAATTATTGTAACCTCATGTGAGGTGATCAATTAAGAGGAAATCAAAGATGGACAAGAACTGCCATTTTTGGGATACAGGAATGGTCAAGGCCAACATAAGGGCAAAATTTACATGTGTTCTTTCTTCGTTTCTGTTTTTTTTTTTTTTTTCCTTAGATATCTTCGTTTCTGTTTGCTTTGCTGCATGTGTTGTTTATTAACAACTCATATGTTATTTCTTCATGCTTTGGTTTTTTAAGTGTTGAAAATAGAATGTTAAACATCACTTGTTCAGGAGTAATTCTTGATACCATCTCTCTTTTTTTTTTTTTTTTTTTTTTGTGAAAATTCATGCAAAAAAAAAAAGATATGTAATGGCAATTCCGTAATATTTCCATCTATATCTATGCTTTTATATTGGAGAATTGCCATCGTCCATCATTTTTTCAAGATGAATTTAGGAAAAAATGATGATACGAAGCATTGCCCCTTGTTCAGGGGATAAATTACGGAAACAAGGTTCGAACTATTAACCTCTGCTTTGATATCTTTTAAAGTTAATATTATGTTAAATCACTCTTATTCTAAAAGTTTAAGCTGCTAAAAAATGACGCATTTAATTATTTAATTAATATTTTAACAAAAAGTCACTTCTAAAATAACAATAATTCACGTCGTTTAAAATAGTGAAATAAACATGAATAAATTAACGTTGTTTTTTTCACGACTTTTCTCATTGGTCGTGAAAGCTGGGGTCGAGAGATATATTTCTCATCCTTTAACAGTAAAACGAGAATTTTAGTTGTTTCCTACCGTGTGACATGAAAAAATTCACGTCGTTTGAAAAAAAGGATGTTAATTTTGTAAAGTCGTTTGTACCAAAAACGATGTGAATCTAGATTAATTGTTTTTTGAAAAAAAAAATTGGTTGTTGATATTTTCTAAACAATTAAATAGCAAACAAACCCCCAAATTTCACAACACCCCCGACACCATAGTTGCTGATATTTTCTCCTCAAATTCCACAATGCTCCCGACACTATGGTTGTTGATATTTTCTCAACAACCAAACATCAAACAAACCCTCAAATTCCGCAACAACCCCGACACCATGGTTGTTGATATTTTGCCACAAATATTTTCTAGGCAACCAAAGAGCCACTAAAACTCTCATAAGTATACATGGCAATTAACTTATTCACTGATTTGGTTGAGGAAAGTGAACGTGTGGGAGGATTTCCTCTAACGGTCCTTTCATTGTGTGCTGAAATTGCTGGCCGATTGGTTTGCCTATTTTGGTTGCAACCTATACTTTTTAAGGGTGTACATGTGAATACGGTTACTTGCATTATCTTTAGCCGCATTCACAAAATGAGGATATCACTTTTAGATATATACATTCACATCATGTTTTTACTTACTGCATCTGCGTGATTATTATTCACTATCTACATATTAGGTAATAGGCATTTTGGTCCTTATTTGAATCTCTATTATGACATATTTTAAGCAATTATTAAAATAATTTGAGCAGATTTTTTACCCAAACGATGAAAAATATAACGTCATTTGACCCAAACGATATAAAAATATCTATTTAACATTGTTTAAGATAAACGATGTTATAATAAACGACATTAACTGCAGGTTTTTTTGGTAGTGTACAACCACAACTACAAGGTAATTATTTGTCATTACCGCTTCCGGCGAATCGTTTCGAAGACCGGGCACATAGCCATTCTCCTACTGCTTGTTCATAGCCTCTCCATGCAATCGTTTTCAGGACTGCTTGTTCTCAGAGATAGATTCCCCCACATTATAGTCAGCTCCTCTTCCACGTTTTTGATCTTCCACTGCCTCCTCCCTCAACACTTTTCGTTCCAAAGACTAGGAGACTATCTTGCCCTAAGGCAAGACCCAACCTTGAGTGCAAAACTTGTAGAGAGGAAAATCTTTTGATGAATTTATTTAAGGCAAGATTTGATTTAACTATAATTTTAAAAGTTATATTATTTTTAAAGGAATAAAAAAAAAAATACAAATTCTACGTATAGAATTACTCATACTTATGGATAGGCCAACTCCTGTGCAGGATGGAGGCCGGTCGACCACACATCATGAAAAGCTTCCTTCGTGCCTAAACTGTTAGTCCCCCGCCAGGATTAGGCTAACTTCCAAATGAAGACTGCATGGACGCCTGATAGAGATAGTCCATTTGACCAAGTTATTTTTATGGCTGACCATGAATTTATGGAGGAGGCCATATATTTTATCTGTTATTAGAGCATTCACATTGGCCTCAGCAAATGTTTGGCCAAATCTTAGCTAAAATTTCACCTTTTCTATTTTAGCTAACAACTTTTTAAAAGAACCTACATCCGGCTCAGTATTTTAGCTAACAACTTTTACTATTTCATTTAAATATTCATTATCTATTCTTTTTTTATTCTTTCTTTATTATTTTTATTTTTGAAACTTTATCATTTTCTAACAATTATATTTTTTAAAATTTATCATTTTTTATTGATCATATTTTTAAAAATTCATTTTTTTTCATAATTGTAATTTTTTTAAAAAATTCGATCTTTTTCTAAAGGTCTTTTTTTTTTTAAAAAAAAAAATGAAGCATTCAATTACAAAGAGGATTACTTTAAAAAAAAAATACCAAAGAGGAACGCAGGTGCAGGAAAAAAAAAAAATGAGGAGAAAAGAAGAAGGCGCAGGAGAGAAGCGTGCAGGAAAAAAAAAAAAAGGAGAGAGGAGAGAGATCATTATTTTATAAATTAAAATATTGCTTTGGTGAGCTACAGTGCTCAGCAAAGTTGCTCAGCACTGTAACATGTCATCAAATTTTTGGGTAAATTGTTAGCTTGATGTGAAACTTTTTTTTCAATTTTTTTGCTACAAGGCTCAACAAAGTAACTTTTTAGCTACTTTGTTGAGCCCAATGTAAGTGCTTTTACTAGCACAATTAGTCGATCCGTTGGGATATTATAATTTCTAATAACTTGAAGATAAGATGATTTTAAGATAAGTCCCTTCAATAATAGAATTGTCCAATTCAAGAGCCATAAGAGCATTAGCAGCAGCTTCCCTTAAACTCCATTCCCTTCCCTAGTGTAGGGAAAACTGTTAAAAAAACACAAAAAAAATCCCTGCAGCAGCTTCCCTAAGTGTTCCCTAAACTATAGAAACACCAAGGGAACCACTTTTGGTTCCCTTCATCTTAGAGAACCAAAAGTGGTTCCCTTAGCATTATTAAAATATAAAAAACTTTCTCTCTCATCTACCATTGTTTAAAACAATATTAAATGATTTCTTTCTTTCCTCTCTCTTCTTCTAGCATTTAATTTAAATAGTATTTAATTCATGTAGGAAAGATGAAGGGAAGCTGCTGTGGAGTGCATTTAACTAGGGAAACTAAAAAATTGTTTTGTTCCCTACATTAAAAAAAAAGCTTAAGGGAAGCTGCTGCTAATGCTCTAAAAGATGTGGGCATGTATTTTTGGGCAGCCCAGATGTGCGCATGTAACAATTCTGATTTCTGACCCTTCAAATCTCTTCGCCCAAGCATCGTACCAGAAACAAACCGTAACTCAAGCCCAAAAAATCCCCTACGGGCTACCCATAAAGCAAGTCTCAGCTGACGCCACCAACACTCTCAGGAAACTACTTGAACCCTGCATTTTCCTAAGAAAATAGAGAAAACCTCGCAATAACACTAAACAGCCCCACAATCCACCCATGGCTCTCCTCTGCCATTGCTCTAACACCCACATCTTCATCCTCAACAAGGTCAATACGTCACCCCAGCTCCCACTTTCCCAAATTTCTCACTGTAACTTTTATTTCCCATTCTTTCTCTGACAAAAGTTTCAATAATCGAGGTCTAAGATTTCCTTCTCTTTTTTGCAGAAAGATTTGGGTTCTCTGCTTTCTCGGCACCGTCACGATTTTCCATTCCGAAATGCAGGAGAACGGGTTTCCAAGAAAATTTTGTTCGGTCATGGCACCGCAGCAATCGGAACGCAGGCCTTCCACCACTGGCTCAGTTGGGTCCTATCTTTTTTTTTCTCATCAATTTGTGTTTTTGTGTTAATGGGTTTGATAGTTTTGTGGATTTAATGTGGGAGTTTGGTTAATTTCAGGTGAAGACTGCGATGACGATTGACCGAGAAGATATTGGCCAGGCTTCCGAGAAAATCCCAGTTGACCCCGGTGGAGAATGTGTGGGTGAATGTTGACATTTTGATGACCCATGATGTTTGTGGCCCAGGTTCGATCGGAATCTTCAAGAAGGAAATTCGGAGAGAACGCCAAGTATTGCTTGTCTGTTGTGTTGCAAAATGGTTTAATTGTTTGATGATTGTGTGTTTCACTAAGATTTTAATGATTGCTGATTGTGAAACTGATATGTTAAATTGATTGCGAGTGTTTATATGTTAAGTAGCGTAAAATCCAGTTCCGAGATGTGATGAAAATATGTGATTAGAATTGCATATTTAAATGAAAGTTTGAAGTTCCATTAAAACACTTACGGTGTTGTTTGTGCTCATTAAGGTTAGGTGTGGGCACCAATCCCCTTGGTCGGTTGCTGGTTGTTGATCCATAGTTGGTCAGTTCGTTGGTGCAAGTATTCACGATAGACTGATTATATCTAGGCTGCATATAAGCATGTAATTCACATGCTAGTGAGATGTGTTTGATTGTTTCACACACAGTCTTCATTATTTCTTGGTTGCTGAGTTTTGAGCTTAAATGTTGATGTAGTTCGATGCTAGGTGAACTCTCTTCTCTCTCCTCCTCACTATTTGTGTGGTGTGAATTGTGTGTTTTGGATTGTGTATTCCGGTGTCTGAGATTGTGTAAGTGCACTGTTGTTTTGGCATTAAGGTTTGGGACCGGGAAAAGATTGTAATAATACCTGACCATTACATATTCACGAGTGATGAACGCGCAAACCGTAACGTGGATATATTGAGGGATTTCTGCATGGAGCAAAATATCAAGTACTTTTATGTATTAAAGATCTTTGGTAATTTTAAAGGTATGGCTCTTTCAGCGTCTTGACTTTCCATTCGCTAATCTGTTCTCCCTAAGAGCTTATATTTTATTCCCTCGTTATTGAAATTACTTGTAAAGTTTACTTCATAACTTTTCAGGCTAACCAGATTACCAAAGGTGTATGCCATATTGCTCTTGCACAAGAGGTCATTGCAGGCCTGGAGAGGTATAGTTCTTTCATCAAATTCATTGAGATGTTAATAATTTATGTAAATTTTATGCCTTTATGTTCCACAAACTTTTGTCAAACCTTTTTGTATCCCCAGGTCCTGCTGGGTACAGACTCTCACACTTGTACAGCTGGAGCGTTTGGCCAATTTGCTACTGGAATTGGGCAATACTGATGCAGGTTTGTGTTGGGCGTTGGGAAGCTGCTCCTCAAGGTCAATAGATGCTTTAGTTTGGTTTCTGATAGTTTATTATGCTGTGTATCTTGATTTTCTATGTTATTTGATGTTAGATTATTTGTGTACCTCTATGGATATATTAGCTTACATTAAGACAATTTTGGTGATACCCCCCCCCCCCCTTCTTTTCCAAGGGCCTAGCTATTATACTTTGTTTCCTTGTTGCTTTCCTTGGAAACTATGGTGTCATTCTGTTGTCTAGCATTTATACACATCCTCACTTTAGCAACTTTTGCTATGCTAGGATGATTTTTATAAGGTCTTCCACAGATGGTTGTACTTTTCAAATTAGAAGTTCAGAAGCTGTACGATAAATGTCTGCTACTGTGGACAATGGACTCTTATATGGATTTTCGGTGTAACCGAGGAATCATGAGGAGATTATAGTGTCGCATTTGTTGTTTGCAGATAATACTTTGATCTATTGTGAGCTAATTGTGAACAAATTGTAACCTGCGTTGTCTATTCTTAGTTTTTGAAGAGGTGTCGGGGTTGAAGATCAGCTTGTCCAAGTCAAAGATAGTTCTGTAGGCAATGGTGGGTGATGTAGAGGGTTTGGCTAGCATTCTTGGGTGTAGATGCTTCGTTGCCGATGAAGTATAGAGATGGAGGCTCTGTGGAGATTGGCGGTGGACAATCAATATGAATGTTTGAAGGGAGTTGTCTTTAAGGAGGTTACGGGCCCTATGGTGTAGTAGTGGAAATATATAAGGAGGGGTGGGAAGGCTTTGCCTCTTTCATGATTCCATAGAATCTTTTGATTCGATGAACATTCCAAATTTGTGAGGTATGAGGTAGGATATGGATCTATGGTGCTGTTTTGCTAGGTTATAGTTGGGGAGTAGCCTTGAAGTTTTGTATCCGTAATTATTCAGTATGCTCGTTGTTGTGGTGGGTTGGTGCTTTAGAGAAAATCTGAACTTCGGATAATTTATGAGAGATGAATGTTATTGTGCTAGATTGGTGTTGTATGTATAAGAAAAGTGGAGATCTATTGATCATATTTTTTTCATGTAAGGTTGCAAAAGAATTATGGAGTTCGCTTTTCTAAGTTGTTTGTGTGTGCATGGATCATGCTTGAAGGGTGAGGGAGTTTTTGGTGAGCTAATGGGAACAATTGGCTTTAGCGACTGATATCTATGGAACAGTAAACAATATGAATCTGTCTCTTAAACAAAAATTACAGTAGTTAAAAAATAGTTAAAATCTGAATACACATTAAAAGGACACTCCCAGTTACTGCTTTTGATATAAAGCATCAATGCGTAATGGCCAAAGAATACGGGAAGTTTGCGTGTCTAGAGAGTAAGTGTACCTTTAGTGTTTAAATGTATGATGACTATTTGAGTGTATAAGATCCGCGAAAACACGCCATAGATGTTTTAAGATTCATGAGACGGAACGAATGTTTATAAGAAGTTGAAAGAAGATGTTGTCCAATCCTCTTTACACATGAAGATACATAATCTTCTATATCCGAATAGCACGTCTCACCATATAATTTATTCTTCTATTTCTATCTCATTTTTTTTAAGTAAAACAAAAAAATAAGTTTGTATACTATCAACAATAAATATAATAACTATTAGTAAATATACTAAATTAAAAAAATTTAATTTCAGAATTTATTAACATCAACAAATTTTCTATAGAGGTCAATTGAAATCCTAACTATGACAACTTCGTACGCATGGGCTAATGCCGT
>FXXK01002884.1:1649-14767 GCA_900184695.1 Betula pendula
TGAGTGTTTATAAATTTAAACTTGATTTCTAAGCGCGATCAATGCCTTATCCGCAGTAGCGTCCGAATGAAGCCTATTATTGTTCACTTAATATGCTTCGTCTGCAGGTCGACCGCAGTAGGGTCTAGACGGTGGCTGTGGCAACCTGATTTCATAAAACATATATATATTTTTTAAATAAAACCGAATAGTCAAAGAGGCTTATGTAAAGCCCACATCATCAACTCATAATCTGAGCATATCACATCAGAGTTAATAACATACAAATTGCGAAAATAAATAACATAACATGTGAGAGAAACATAACTTGTACATAATGAAAATCTACAAAATATTATATGCAAACCAGTTGTAAACATATACATAAGTTCTTTTCCATGAAGTCTTTTATGAATACCAATACATCTAGCATAAAATACCTTTTAAACCAATACACATAAATCATCAATAACAATGCAACGGATGCTTTAGTCTTCCACTTTCATCTTTACTTTCGTAATGTGTACAGTATGCTTAACGGACTCAGCCTGAGCAATTGCACACACCGGCCTCAGGGACAACTCCCTAGCCTCGCGCATAACAGGCCCAACCCTAGCATTTGTGCGTAACGAATATAGCCCTAGCACCTTTCACAACTTTCATCATAATGGACCAAGCCCTCTTCTTTAACTTTCATTCTTATGGGCCTAGCCCTATTATTTATCTCTTTAGTATTAGCCCATGTTCATGCTCACACATCAATGCATATGCTTATGTCTATGCACATTCAAATCTCAAAATAACATCATTTCTCAACAATCATGTCTTAACATTTGAAATCAAATCATTTCTCAATTATCATAAACCAACATCATCAAAATATCAAAGTAATCAATAATCATAGTATCTCTTTCATATCTTACTACTTTCAAAATCACAGCATCAATATCAATCATATCTCATCAAATACTTCATAAAACCTTGAAAGTATCAAATAATAATAAATCATTCTCAAACAACATATTATTATTCGATTTTATCATAGATTTAAACATTCTTTAAAAACATTAAAATTCTATTCTTTCTCAACTTGTTTAGCATTTATAAAATCCTTCAATACGTAAAACGTATTTTGTCCTCAATGAGTAAAGATTACTCACCTCAATCCTTTGATGCTTTGCCAATACACCCACTCAATCACTTAGCCACAATAAGTTACAATATCACATTGCATGTAATCTTAGACACCACCTACAACTCACAACATAATTTCTAAGAATACACAAGTGCTTAACAACATCATAAGCACTTAACTCACTTTGCCCATAGCTTAGTGGGACACATAACATGAATCCATAAACTACAAAAGTTAATCCATGGTAATTAACTAGGGATTAACATGCTATATAACAAAATTTAACTAAAATCACAAAGCTAACTTAATACTCACCACAAAGATACGAAGCCCGATCAATGGAACTTTGATCCAACGCTTAAACTTTCCAAATATACTAAATCTTAAGACAATACAATATGATTAAGCAACATGTAAACTACATAACTTAATCAAAAGAGGATAAACTCCAATTTGTGAATTTATCTCAAACGATCGGTTACAATAATGATCTAACACTGATGAAACATGCCTGTGTTGGATTATATAATGGAACACTCAAAAGATCCTAATCTTTGAGTTTAGACAAAGACCCAAGAGAGAGAAGGGAGCTTTTGGTCATTCCAAGTGATAAAAAGTGAGAACTGAACTGAAAAATCGCATTTTCAGCTACTTATAGTGCATTACTATTCACCACCATCTGGACTTTGCTGCAGATGGACTGCAGACGAAGCCTACTGAGCAAGGTTCATCCAGACGCAACTGCAGATGGCTGTGGACGAGACATTCTGTCTGATCTCATCCGGATGCCGCTGCAGATGACACCTACTGCCAGGCTGATTTGACCTCCAAAAAGATGGAATTGGAAAATTTCATAAACTACAAAGTTGTAGAAATTTGAGTTAGCTTTCCAATACCATAAAGTTTACCTCTATTGGAGTTTGACGTCAAAAGTTATGACCATTTAACTCCAATAGGGTCAGTCTGAAATTTACAAATTCGAATGGAAAGCCACAAGGATTCTTTCCTAAAGCTTGTTATGTGTGTTTGTCTATTCTCATTACTTTTAATTACCTCTTTTTTTTTTTTTTACTCTTGGTTATCAATTCTACTTATTCATTTGCATAATTGAGTTTGTAAAATCCTCTAATCATATCTTTGGGTATAACAGTGGTAGTCTGAACAGACTATTTTGGGTTCGGACGGTAGTGAATAGCATAGCATTATAAATAGCTGAATTTGCAATTTTTCAGCTCATTTCTCACTTTTTCTGACTTAGAACGACTTGGAACTCTCCCCTCTCTCTTAGGGTTTACTTTAAACCTTAATAGAATGATCTTTTAAGGCTTGGGTAGTGATTCCTAACACCGGCAACACATTTTTTGGTGCTAGGTTATCGTTTCTACCGATCGTTTGATGTAAATTCTCAAACTCATGTCTATATTCTCAAGATTGAGCTATACACCTTATGCATGATACTTAATCTTGATTATTTGTCTAATGATTGGTTATATTTTTGGAGTTTGAGTGTTGGATCGAAGTTTCTTAAGCTGGGACTTCGTATCTTTGAAGTAAGTGTTAAAGTTAGCTAAGTTAGTTGGGTTTTACTTGGAGTTTTACATGTTAATCCTAGAATTCTCTATGGGTTAGCTTTGTTAGCATTTAGATTGTATTTTGAGTTCTATACATGTAATGGGTCTCAATTGGGTCATGTGCTTATGAGGTTATAAGCACTTATAGGTGTGTAGAACTATGTTTTGAGCTAGAATTATGCCTTATGATCACATGCAATGATGTATTACAGATTTGTGTGATTAAGACTTGTCATTGGTGTCAATTTTTAAGCATCAAGCGGAACAACATATTATTAAAAAAGAAAAAGAAAAAGAAAGTAATAATACCTGTAAGACCCACATTTTTTTGTGTGTCTTTAAAATTGAAATGCTTTTAAGATAGCCATTAGATCAATATTATAATAAATGTTTAATAAATAGGAGAGAAAATTTTCAAATTACTTTTGGATTTATGTTTCTCTAACCTAAGGCATTATAGGGGCATATGTTCTCTCTTCTCTCATATTTATATCAAGTTTGATTTACTTTCTCTCAATTTGCCTAATTGTACGGATAGCTGGACAAGACATGTTGAAACAGGAGTGAAAACCTGTGCGTGGGGCGCGTGAGGCGATTTTGAGAGATTTGGGCGATTTTGAGCTCTATTTTTTCGCTAGGGTTTTCAAGGGTAAGATGGCTGCTGTCGGGGGCTCTAGAGGCCCTCCGACAGTGGCGGGGAGGACTCGGTCTTTTGCAGAGTTGTTGTCGGTAACGCCTCAGCCCATCCCCGAGGTTGTGGTTCCGTTTCGATCTCCCAAGGTTGTGGATGGGGAGGTTTGCTTGCAGTTCTCCAGAGAAGAAATTGAGAGATCTGCTGCCCCTTTTCGGTTTGCTATGGTGATGAAATTCCTAAAGCATAGGCCCCCATTAGATCGGATCTGAGTATTTATTAATAGGATATGGGGCCTTGTCTCTAAGCCGGTTGTCTCAGCAATGCGGAAGCCCAGGAACGTGTTTGTTAGATTCTCGTTGGAGGCAGACTTTATCAAGGCTATGTCCCGTGAGAGTAGCGAGATTGATGGGGTCAACTACAGAAATTTTCAGTGGACGGTGGATGTTTTAGAAGACGTGGAACCTATGGTGGCCCCAGTTTGGATTAACTTGCCGGGGCTTGCTCTGAATTTCTATCAAGAGTCATACCTGTGTAATATTACAGCTTTGGTGGGAACTCTCCTTCGGAGAGACAATGCAACAAAATGTGCGACACGCACTGACGGGGCTAGGGTCTGTGTTTTGATGGATGTATCTCAGTCACTAGTGCAGCATGTGTGGATTGGGATGCCTCGCCAACCTTCCAGTGTTTTTCAGGAAATTGTTTATGAAACCCTTCCGGCCTTTTGCTCCAAATGTAGCACACAAGGGCATAATACTGGCACTTGTAAGCTGTTGGTGAAGGACATAGGGAAAAAGAAGGACTCGGGTCTTGTATGGAAGTTGCAAAAAATCAAAGAAACAAAGCAGATATTGGTTTTGGACATTAGGGAAACATATCGAAGTTGATGGACAGCAACAAGGCAGAGGTGGTGAATACGATTGGGGATAAGGGAAATAGGCCCTCTGTTTTGGTTGAACCTGTGGGTGATGTTTTGGCTGTCAAGGACATCACTCTTGAGGTTAATAATGCTGGGGTGAATAGGGAAGTTTCTTTAGTGGAAAGTGAAAAAATGGGAACGTATTGCGGGGAGGAAGTGTTGGTTAAAAGTGACGAAGTGTTGTCAAAGGATCAACTGGATTCGATGGAAATAAATGTTAAAGGATCAACCGAACTAAGGGGTGCTGAATTGATCATCATGGGAGCTGCTACTAACATGGACTGTACGATGAAATCAGTTGAGATTGGTGATGATTCTGGCAATTCAGGTGGGGTTGGTCTGCTGAATGTTGAAAATGATTGCGGTCCTATATCTATAAATGGAACTCTGGATGGTGTAGTATTGGAGACTCTAGAAGATAATGTTGAGGAGTTGGCCAAGGAGAGTCTTGGGTGGAGGAGAGTCCAGAAATTAGCCAGACATGAGATGGGGAGATTAGGGTCTGTTTCTGATTCAGAGGAAGTCGGTGTGTTACCACATTTTGCGAAAGAAAAAGATGGTGTCTCGGATACGGAAATTTTAAAACTGAAGCTGTGCTCGAGTATGAAGTTACACAGTTCCACACAAGCTCCTAGCAGGCTTGAACGGATGGATAAATGTTAGAAAACCTTCTGTTTTGTAATTGTCGAGGTCTCGGTTCCTCGAAGGCACGATTACGTGCTATGCTGAAAGTTTTAAAACTGAAAGTATTAATTATTGCAGAGCCTTTTCGTCAGGATTGTAAACTAGAATGCTGGTAGGGTATGTTGAAATTTGATGCTTCATATTCGAATGGTGATTCTGGTGGTAAGTTGTGGGTCTTCTGGAATGATGAGGTTCAAGTTACTATTCTTCAGGAGACGAATCAGGATGTCTCTTTTATAATCAACTCTTTATTGCTCATTTCTGCTGTCTATGCTAAATGTAATTACATGGAGAGAAGGTAGCTCTGGGATGGTCTTCTTTCATTTGGAGTGTTACAGATGCCATGGGTGATTATTGGTGATTAATACTATTTGTCATGATGGGGAGAGAAGAGGAGGGTGTCCGCGACTGCTAAGGGCAATGGATGATTTCTCCTCTTTTATTCAAAATGGTGGATTGATCGAAGTGCCTTTTTCTGGAAATAAATTGTCTTCGTGTAATGGGCGTGGAGGTTTGACTCGTAGTTGGGCTCTGTTGGATAGGGCTTTGTGTAATACAAGGCTTTTAGATAGTTGGTTGATGGTATCAATGAAATATTTACCTCGAAAATCCTCAGATCATGCACCTATGTCTCTTCAATTGGAGAGTTCAAATAAGAGGTATGGTCCAAGCATTTTTAGATTCCAGCAGATGTGGACGTTGCATGAAGGTTTTTGGGAGTCTGTTTATAATTTATGGAATGAGGAAGTGGAAGGAGCTGGTTTGTGGAAGCTTTCTACTAAGATGAAAAAAGCTAAAAGTGCTCTTAGAAGATGGAATCATGAGGTTTTCGGTTGGACTATGGTGACTTAAAATGATTGGAGGAGAAAGTTGAGCAAAAGGAAACTCAATTGCAAGAGTCTTACTCCCAAGAAGTGGAAGCAAAAATGCTTGAGGCTCAAGCAGAATTAAATTCTTGGCAGAAAAGAGAGGAAACACGTCTTGCACAAAAAATTAAAAATACATGGATAGGGCATAGGGAGGTTAATGCTTCTTTTTTTGCAACTTTGCAGACTAGGAAGAAGAGCATTATTAATTCTATGAAACTACCGAATGGTAGAATGCTGTCTACGTCGGAAGAGATTCATAATGAAGTGGTTGTTCACTTTGCTGATTTTTTGAGTCGCAGGGCGTCGACGTCGCTCATTAGTTTATCAGATATAATCCAGAAGAGTGAGGGAATCTGAAAATTTGAATTTATGTCGGAAGCCCAAGCGGAGTAGGAATTAAAAAGAGCCGTTGTTTTGATATCCACTTAATAGCAACCCTAGCCAGATGGATTTTACTTCTAGGTTTTTTTCAGCTTGTTTGGGCAATTTTGTTAAGAGGGACTTAGGTCAAGGCAATCAGGGATTTTTTTGCCAGGGTACTTGTGCTTCCGAGTATTACCACCGCCTTCTTTTCTTGTTTGATTCCGAAAGTGCCGGATCCATGTTCCTTTGATAAATTCCAGCCTTTAGGCCTTGCTCGGTTGTGTAATAAAATATGTTCAAGCTTGATTGTGACTAGATTATCTCTGTTCTGTGTCAGTTATAGTTTTTGAAGAGCAAGGAGCATTCTGGCTTGGGCAGAAGTATTTTTGAGAACATAAGTCTTACACAGGAATTGGTTCAAGACATAAATAAACCAATTCGGGGGGGTAATATTATGATGAAAATTGATATGGCCAAGGCTTATGATACGGTTGAATGGGATTTTTTGTTGAAAGTGTTGACAGCGTTTGATTTTTCATTGGAGTTTTGTAAGCTGATTTCCAACTGTGTTTCTTCGTCTTGGTTCTCTATGGTTATGAATGGCACTTCTAAAGGATTTTTTAAGGGTGGAAGGGGTCTCCGCTAGGGAGATCCCTTATCCCCCTATTTATTTATTTTGGTGGAGGAGGTGTTTTCAAGACTTTTGCGGAAGAAAGTTCAAGATGGGACTATTGGTTATTATTCGCAGCCTAGAAAGGGCCCGTTAATTTCTCATTTGCTTTATGCGGATGATATGGTTATTTTTTCGACTGGTAGGAAGAAAGATGTGAATAACATTTTAGAAGTTTTTGATCTCTATGCCCAGTGGTCTGGTCAAATGGTCAATGCCTCAAAGTCATCTATTTTCTTCTAAAGCCGTATACCAGAATCTAGGCGTCAGGAGCTGATTAGAGTGTTTGGTTTTTCGATGGGGCAATTCCCAATGAGATATTTGGGGGTTCCAATCTTCTCTGGTAAGGGTAAAATCATGGTATTTTGATGACTTGTTGTTTAAAATTTCTAAAAAGATTGAGGGTTGGAAGATGAGATATCTTTTTGCTGGTGCTAGATTACTTCTGATTAAGCACGTTCTTTCAAGTTTGCCGGTGCATTTACTATCGGTCTTACCAGTGCCCAAGCAAATATTTGGGAGATTAACAGACTTTTTAGTACGTTTTTCTGGGGTTCGTCGGAAGGAAGGCCAAAGAGGAAATGGGTGAGTTGGAAATCAATTTGCAGGCCCGTGGATGAAGGAGGTGTGGGGATCAGAAATATTATGGATGTCTATAGCTCCCTTCAATCCAAATTTGCCTGGAAATTCCTCTCGGAGGATACCTTATGGTCTCGTTTCTTTAAAGCCAAGTACGTGAAGAATCAACATATTTCTCTTGTGGATCCATCTAAAGGATCTAGATTTTGTAAGATGCTTATTAAATCAGTTCCTCTGGTTGTTGACAAATCTGTCTGGCGTGTGAAAGAAGGGAACTTATCCTTTTGGCGGGATAAATGGATGGATTCAGGTCCTATATGTCAAAATGTTCAGATCTCATATTTGCCTTTCTTAAAAATAAAAGATTGCATGGTTGATCATAGTTGGGATGTGGATTTGGTTGTTTAGCAAGTGGGTCAAGAGGTTGCTGATGATATTCTCTCTCGGGTTGATGGCACTAAAACAGGGATGGATCGTTTAATATGGCTCGGTAGCAGGGATGGGAGATTTTCAACAAAAAGTGTTTGGGATTGGCTTCGTATTTCGGTTCCGAAGCACCCATGGACGGACTAGATTTGGCACTCTGCTTTACCAAAGAAATTTTTCAGTTGTTTTGTGGAAGGCGATGACTAGTAGCCTGAGTGTGGACAGACGGATAAGGTGTATTGGTATTTCTTTAGTCTCAAAATGTGAGTGTTGTCCTCGGGGTGGCTTTGAAGACCTGGATCATGTGCTTTACAGTGGCAAGGTTGCGACTAAGCTATGGCAAATATGCTCTAGTTTCTTGGGTGTTCCTTATGTGGCAATCGGTCTTGGTTGGCAACAGTTGAAGCTTGGTCTCGAAGAACCAAAAAATCCTCCAAGGTTGGTAATTTGATTGGGTTGGTTCCCTGTATTATTATTTGGAATCTATGGATGTGGAGGTGTTCGGCACGTATGGAGGGACAAAAGGATTGCTTTAATGTTTTGTGGAGGAAGGTTAAATACTGGATCCATTGGGTTGGTTTGAGGCTTAGGGACACAAGAAATTTGCATCATCATGATCAAGCGATTCTTAAAGACTTAAATTTGCCGGCTGTATATCTTTCGAAAAGAAAGTTCATTGCAATATCTTGGGAGAAGCCAGAGCTGGGTTGGTTCAAATTAAATACGAATGGTAGTAGTTTGGTGAATCTGGTGGAGTCAGGTGCTGGGGGCTGATTAGAGACCATAAGGGAAATCTGGTTGTTACATTTTTGGAATATATTGGAATTGGTTCTAATAATAAAGCTGAACTGTTGGGGGTTCTAATTGGATTGCGAAAATGCAAGGAAATGGGTTTACGTAATATTGTTGTTGAACTAGACTCATCTCTGATTGTGAACTGGTTCAAGAAAGGTAGTTGTCGGGTTTGGTACTTGGAGGATTTTTGGGAGGAAATACTCCTACTCATCAGTGGCCTGAATACTCAATTTAAACATGTTTTTAGAGAGGGGTAACCAAGTTGCGGACTGGCTCAGCAAATGTGGTCATGCTAGGATTATGCAGGAATATAATTCGAATAATATTCCTAAGGAATTCAAAGGGATATTACGGGTGGATAACTGTGGTTTACCATGCATAAGAATAAGGTAAGATGTGGTCTTTGATTCATGGGATGGTGGTTCTTTGCAAATCCTGTGGATCTTGGATGTTACCATGGTATTCCTCTGCCAAAAGTGAGGTTTTTATCTAATAAATTTGGGCCGGGATCACTATTGGACATGTGATCTCGTCTTTTATTCAAAAAAAAAAAAAATCAAGTTTGATTTAAAAGAGTACGAAGAAAGGCGGGTAGGCATGGACACTGCAAGACTTTAGAGCATTTTTAGGGCCTCTTCAAATTTTACTAGTCATTTTGGCTAAAAATTAATTTTTTCTATTTTAGCCATCTACTTTTTTAAAGCACCCCAACAGTCTCGTTATTTTAGCTATCAATTTTCATTATTCCATTTAAATATTATTTTTTCAAATATTTATTTATTATTTTCTCTAACATTTATATTTTTGAATGTTTGTCTTTTCTTAATGGTAATATTTTTAAATTTGGTCATTTTTCTAACTGTCATATTTTTTAAAAACAACAAAGAAGAAGTTCATTGTCATTTATTAAGGGTTCGTTTGGGTATGCGATTAAAATGTGATTTTTTTCAAAACGTTGTTAAGCATTTGGCAAAATTGTGATTTGGCCTTTAAAATTGCACTTTAGCCTTTAAAATTATGCGTTTTCAAAAAAATATCCCTACCAAAGAGTGTGAACTCAAATTGCTCTTCAAATTTAAACTATGTTCTTTGAGTTGTTAGCTCACAAGAACTTATAGTTGGTGTGTTTTTTCAAGAGCCATAAGCACCTCTATTTATATCTTTGAAAACACAAGAGGCTACTTAAAATAATCCATATGGGACAAGTAGAGAAAAGTAGTGGATGGCTAGGATAAAATCCTAGCCATCCACCAAACAAGGAGAGGAGTGGACGGCTAGGCTAGGGAAAGCCCTAGCCATCACACTTCTTCCTTCATGGAAGGAGTAACGCATGGGCTAGGGTTTTCCTAGCCCATGCTCCCACATTACCTCTTTGTTTAGTTTTTTCTTTAGGCCCAAATTTTAATTAATTAAAACAACCTGCTTATATAATAAGCTCATGTTTTAATAAATTAAAATACCTTGCCTAATAAATAAATAAAAGCCTGTCATGGTTAATTTAAAATAGCTTGGTGAAGGACCCTGAAGGAAAAATAAATCTGGCTCAAATAGTCAGAGACAAATCTCTGTCGCTATTTAATTACAATTGACGCCACTATACAATTGTAACTGCACTCTAGAATTTATTTTTGATAAAAATCAACAACCGTTCCTTTTGACTTACTTATAATATGAGTATTCCTCTATGAAATATTTCGTAGCAGAATTAGGACTAAGATACTGTCACACTAAATTATCTATCTCTTAATCCTTGATTCCTAGATTTACCCTTTGTCATTCTCCAATTGTGAATACTCCATTCATAAGTCAAAAATATATTTTGGATCTCAACCCAAATGCTTTGATCAGAGACTAAGAATGACCTCCTTTGAAATCCTAGTCAAGGAAAAATTTCATATCCTTTTTGTTAATCCAAAAGGACTTGGATTGCCTATTAAGCAAAGCTTTCCTCATAATGTTTCATGTGATCACCCAATGCATAGAGATGTAATCCAACGTTTAAGGTCTCATTCCCTAATGCATCAAAGTGATTGACACTTACACATCTGAGTCCGCTTCTCCTCAGGATTTAGATTCGTTAGATACAAGTAGTTTGAGAGTTATTGTCTTTCCGAGGACAGTACTTTAATGGAAAGACAACTCCTGGTCTGTTCAGTATATACCACCTTATACACCCACCACATCAACCCAAATAATCCTCTTCGCCTGATTAAGGTAAATCAATTCAGCTGATGTGTAACAGACTTAGCAAATAGAATGCCCAATTCTATTATTGACTGCGAACAAAAAACTATACAGAATACAAGGGTTATAGTCTATGACCATGTGTGACAAAGACCATTGCTCACACCCATAGTCTACATTCAATATATTCTTCTGACCCTTTGTATGAGGATTTATACAAAGATTATATATTTATATGTTACAAATATATTTAATTAGAGAATCAAACTTTATTCATAACAAAACTATAATGTCAATCGTTTCACAAATTGGGATTTAGGGCATAATCCCCAACACCAAGAACATCACGAACGCCAAGAACACCGACAGATCTTCTTACCAATGACTAGAAATAATCAAGAGTGTGGGCTCTTTCTACCTCTTCAAATCTTAAACATTGTTCCTTTGAGAATTAACTCAATAGAACTTTAATTCTTAGCAAAGGCTAAAAAATTATTATTTTGTAGTTGAGTAATTTGCTAGAGCTACAAGCACTTCTATTTATATCCTTCAAAAAACTAAGAGAGGAGTAAACTTAGCAATGTAGGACTAGTGTATAGTAGTTAGGAGGCTAGGGTTTAAAAAACCCTAGAACACTTATAAAATCATAAATGGGCTAGGGGAATATTCCCCTGGCCTATGCGTCAATTACTAACTATAGTGGATGATAAGTGCTGAATGTTACACATTCAAGCCCCTTAATTGGCATATGTTAAGCCTTAGTTTGTATTGTAATCTAATAGTTTGTTTTGTTTTAGTGTTTATCTTATTATGTAGGGCTTAATAGAGAACACAAGCAATTCTATCAAATTTGGGCTGAAAATACATCAACTTTTGCAAAGCTGCTGACCAATGACCTTTGCGCACTCTTTTGACCATAACTTTTAGCTCAAAACTCTGATTAAGGCAAAGTCAAGGGCATTTGAAAGAGGACTCAAAAAGGAACAATTCATTAAGCAAAAGTTGAAGCATAAAATGGGTGCTCGAGTGCCCAAAATGAGAATCGAGCTCCACCAACGCTCGAGCGCCCAATCCTGGTGCTCGAGCGCCATCGGTTCTTCCAGAAGCATCGCAGATTAGTTCTGTAACTGACCTTTGTGTACTATTTTGACTATAACTCTCAGTACAAAACTCGGATTGAGTCAAGGATAGAGGCGTTGGAAAGAAGACTTCAAGACGCACAAATGCTATTTTATGTGAAAGATCAGATTCAGAAGTCTTGTGGGTCAAAAATGCTTATGAAGTTCACAAATATTCTGGAAGCAAAAATATCAGCAAATATCTGAATATCTCAAATAAATTATCAACAATTGCGACTTAAGGGATAATTGTGGGCGCCGAATTCTCTCTTCAGAGAAGTCCTAGCCCATTGACTCAAGATTTTTCTTGATATTTATGTGTAATAATATCCTAAAATTCCTCTGCCTCTATAAAAACTCAGCCGAAGGAAAGAAGAAAGAAGAGAGGCTGTGGGAATTCTGCAAGTGTTCTGTGTAGTTCATTTTTCTTTGTAATTTTTAGTTTAGTTATATTGTTTTCTTACTTAGGCAGTAGGTAGAAGCTCAATCCTGATAAGTGCTGAATGTTACACATTCAAGCCCCTTAATTCACATATGTTAATCTCTTAGTTTCATTATAATATGATGTTTTGTGTTGTTTTTGTGTTTTTCCCTTATTTTGTAGGTTTTGGAAGAAAAGAAGTCAATTCCATCAACTCGAGCTCGAAACACATGAATTGTGCAAAGTTGCTGAAAATATGACCTTTGTGCACTATTTTGGCCATAACTCTTAGCTCAAAACTCAGATTAAGGCACGGTCAAGTGAGTTGGAAAGAGGACTCAGAGAGGAACAAATCATCAAGCAAGCATTTTTTCATCCAAGGTGCGCTCGAGCGCCATGGCACGCTGGCGCGCTGCATCATGGCACCTGACGCTCGAGCGCCCAAAACTGACGCTCGAGCGTCGTCGTGCGCTGGGAACCTCCGAAGTCGGCAGAACTGATATGGAAAGAGGGTAATCCGACCCCAACTCAATCTTGGACTTCCTAGGTTGCACGA
This sequence comes from Betula pendula, assembly GCA_900184695.1. Lineage (NCBI taxonomy): Eukaryota > Viridiplantae > Streptophyta > Magnoliopsida > Fagales > Betulaceae > Betula > Betula pendula. The sequence goes on from FXXK01002884.1 coordinate 14,553, forward strand.
AATTGATTAGGGTTGCTCCTAAACTCTATAAATACTCCCCCTAAGTCCTCCAAAAGAAATACACAAGCTTGAGGAGAAGAATCAAGCTTCAAGAAGGTTTTCTTAGTCTTATTCTTTTGGTTTTCTTGTATTTCTTATGGGATGATTTCATCCAAATTATGTGTAGTTAATACTTTAGTTAGGGCTCGATTGAAGCCCCTAATCATGTCTCTTTT
>FXXK01002885.1:1765-25357 GCA_900184695.1 Betula pendula
AATATGACATGCATATGCCCAAACTGAATCTGATATTCATAGCATAGTTTTTTCAGCTGCAGAGAGTTTATCCTTGGTGAAAAATAATATTTTTTTCCAAAATTATTCACAGTTTGTGCATAGGCAGTTGAACAATTTTCAATATCTTGGGCTCTGTTGCAATTTCCAATGCAAAAGAGAAAAATATATTTTCACTTGAACCACATTGGGAGCCACATCTAGTAAGAAAATTTTTGTTTCTTTTTCATTGGGTGGTGCATCTTTTACTTTTGATTCCTGTTGGTTTATATACAAACCTTAAAAGATTCCTTTGACATCTCAGCATCAGTTTTTTTATGTTTCCATGATATGACTAATTATGCTATAGTACTCGTGCAACTATATTTGAAATATTGTGATTCTTGGGAACAGACATACCAAATACAAGTAGTTTGATGTCAAAAATATAATTCTAGTACATGTGGCTTCATTTTCTTGTAAAGCTCATCACTTGTCGAATTTATATTCCTTGGTTGATTTTTTTCACTTCTGTTATTCAATATGGGTATAATGTGCAAATTTCAGAACTGTCATCGTAGAGAAATTTGGAAACTACCCCATAATCTATGTACATATTGAATTTCGCTTGCATATATAGGGATTCCATCACTACTGGCAGTGAAGTTGAAGGCTTCTTAGAAGCTTCATGCACTTTGCCCAACTTGCCTACCTATTCCCTTTCTCTGTTCACCGTGGCTGTTCTGTAGTCAATAGGCTAGAGAAGTCGCAGAGGGATATTCTTTCAAGTGGTATGGACAATGAATTTAAATATCATTTAGGGATTCCATCACTACTGGCAGTGAAGTTGAAGGCTTCTTAAAAGCTTCATGCACTTTGTCCAACTTGCCTACCTATTTCCTTTCTNCATAAAGTTAATATGACATGCATATACCCAAACTGAATCTGAGATTCATAGCATAGTTTTTTCAGCTGCAGAGAGTTTATCCTTGGTGAAAAAGAATATTTTTTTCCAAAATTAGTCACAGTTTGTGCATAGGCAGTTGAACAATTTTCAATATCTTGGGCTCTGTTGCAATTTCCAATGCAAAAGAGAAAAATATATTTTCACTTGAACCACAATGGGAGCAACATCTAGCAACAGCATTTTTGTTTCTTTTTCATCGGGTGATGCATCTTTTACTTTTGATCCCTGTTGGTTTATATACAAACCTTAAAAGATTTCTTTGACTTCTCAGCATCAGTTTTTTTATGTTTCCATAATATGACTAATTGTGCTATAGTAGTCATGCAACTATATTTGAAATATTGTGATTCTTGGTAAAAGACATACCAAATACAAGTAGTTTGATGTCAAAAATATAATTCTAGCACAATGTGGCTTCATTTTCTTGTAAAGCTCATCACTTGTCGAATTTATATTCCTTGGTTGATTTTTTTCACTTCTGTTATTCAATATGGGTATAATGTGCAAATTTCAGAACTGTTATCATAGAGAAATTTGGAAACTACCCCATAATCTATGTACATATTGAATTTCGCTTGCATATTTAGGGATTCCATCACTACTGGCAGTGAAGTTGAAGGCTTCTTAGAAGCTTCATGCACTTTGCCCAACTTGCCTACCTATTCCCTTTCTCTGGTCACCATGGCAGTTCTGTAGTCAATAGGCTAGAGAAGTCGCAGAGGGATATTCTTTCAAGTGGTATGGACAAGGAATTTAAATATCATTTAGGGATTCCATCACTACTGGCAGTGAAGTTGAAGGCTTCTTAAAAGCTTCATGCACTTTGTCCAACTTGCCTACCTATTTCCTTTCTCTGTTCACCATGGCAGTTCATGTAGTCAATAGGCTAGAGAAGTCGCAGAGGGATCTTTCAAGTGGTTTGGGCAATGGATTTGAATATCATTTAGGAAATCTGAAGGCGTTTCTTCTCCTGTTCATCAGGTGGTTTCTGAATTCAAAAACTAGCACCTTTTAAATCAGTCTTTGTTGGGAAAATGGTTGTGGTGTTATTCAGGAGAGAGATTATTTGTGAAGGCAAATTGTTGGGTTGAAATATGGGGAAGAGTTGGGCCAATGGACGACAGTTGCAATCAGGGGTCACATGGGCTGATGGACATCATTAGAAGTGGTTGGGAGGGCTTTTTGGTTTTTGTAGGGTATAATGTTGGACATTAAATGCACATTTGATTTTGACATGATTTTTGGTGGGAGATGTGTTCTCTAAAACTATTGTTTCTGATAGCAATTGACAAGCATGTGACTGGCTTTTTTTATATGGGGGAAATAGGTGGGAGTTTCACTGGTGCCCAAGATTTGTGATGGTAGTGCAGGATTTGGATTAGAGGCAGTGGCTTCCTTTTTCTTTATTTTGACTCTGTTGTATTAACGAAGAATTGTGTTTCCATGGACAAGTATCCACTACTGAGCTTGCTTTCATTGTTTTGCACTGCACCTAAAGTAAAATTTCAACAGTAAGAACCTTATTAAATTGAAAAAGGATTATTATGGACTGATGTTGTATGTGTGAGGATTATGGAGAGTCAGTTGATCTTCTACTGCTTTACTGCTTATGTTACTGGTCTTCTTGATGTTTGGTGTTCATTTGGATTTACATGCCGAAACTGGTTTATCAAACTAAGGAAGAGAAACCCTTCGATTCCAAGTCCCTGACAGGCTTCATAGCTTACTCATATAGATATTATTATATGAAGCATACATCAGACATGATATATATATATAACTTTATTCCACAATAATTAATCCATGTCCTTGCATCATAGGAATTGATGATATTTTAGCAGCAGCTACATCTTTGGGGCTCAATCTATAACAACTACTTCTTGGTCTGCAGTAAAGGGTATCTCTTTTGGTGACAGATCCAATCCTGAGGAAGAAATCTAATTCAGAAACCTCTTATATTTTCTACTGTAAGATAGTATATATCGTTACGAAGGATTGGCTTCTCTCTCCAATTTTAAGGGGAGTAAGGATTTAAAGAATTTAGAATGCTCAATTAACTATGATGCTTAAGGCGCGTCTTCTAATTGTGGAAAAAGCAAGACTCATGTTTTTAGCGTTGAGCGGTTCATGTGGGCTTTAGGTGGTGTTTTGTGGGTCTTTAGGGTGAGTAATGCTAGACGTCTCTTTCATGTTCTCCTTGTGTCTTTCTAAAATTGATGTAGCTTTTAAAATCACCATTGAATTAAAATTTAATAGTGATTTATTACAAATTCAATGGTGATTTTAAAAGCCACATCAATTTTGAGGGGACACAAGGAGACATGGGTCTTACACTTAGCATTACTCCTTTAGGGCGGTGTTTGTGGATTTTCTTTGGTTTGTTTTTGTTTGGTTTTTTGGGTGTTTTTTGTGGGGTTTTCTTGCTCGTTTTAGTTAGGTGTTTTCTGTTGTATCTTCCTACGTACGTAGGGGCACATTTCGCTGTTAATAAAAACTCTTGATTACTTATAAAAAAAAAACTATATCACCATGCCTTGGGCAAACCATGTTCATTTATTCTGCCAAAAACTAGGGAGTTCAAACTTCTTGCTTCTCGAAAATTACAGCTGGGAATGGTGAAGTGTTGAGTATGTTATAAAAGGTTGTCGTAGTTTGAGATATAGCTTGCTCAACCCCCCAAACCCCATCCCCCTCCTCTTTAGAAACCCATAGTAGTATCGTTAATATTTTATGCAAGTTTTAACATAGAGATAATTGAAGTGGTAGTAGCACTCGCTGAAGTTTATTTTCTTTTTTCTCTTACACTCATGAATCTAGTACCTAAGTGAAAGATGCCCTCAATAATTGATTCCCTATGGTTATGACCGATTGTGTTTTGCTCTAATCTTGTAAAAAACTTATAGCTTAACATTGTTGTTATAGTAGTATCAAACTGCTCTGACTGGTTGAGTATTGTCCTATTTCTGGTAGTTCTGTATATCGTTTCACATTTGTGGTTTATTGATTGTACTTCCACGACAGTAGTTATGTAATGATTAGCTGCATTTTTGGTCTTGCTGGTTTGTATCTTGCAGTAGAGCAATCAATTGTACAAGAAGTAGTCATGATGCTAGTTTGAACCTTCACATTAAACTAATAAAGATATTTTAGTGACATTTCCCACTTTCATACTCATTAATATTTTTCTTCGAAGGATGATTCTTCTGCAGCTTCAGCCGTTGGGCCCCCAAGTAGAGTTCGCTTACCCTTATGCACTAACTTAGAGATTGTGGATGCTGTATCGCAAACTATCCAGGCTCTGGACCCAGGCTCACAGATAAACGCGAGGATCTAGACACGGCATTAATCACTCATGAGTGTGGTAATTGTTGTGACGTTGTCCAACCATTTATCAGAGCTTTTATCGTATATCCCACAAGCAGCAAACCAACGGCCCGTCAAGTGTACGTGATGTGTGCTCTTGATTTGCAGAACTAGCAGCAAATTCTGGTGGTGGTGAAACTCCTGAGAACATTCTTTCCCATTGCCCTCCACATATGACCCGATCCCTGGTACCAGCGGATAATCTTCCTACCCAAAGGCGTAAACCTTACTATGGGTGGATTGGTAACGATGATGACCCGATCCCTCGTACCACCCCTATTTGGCCGAAACCACCCTAGGCCAAACAGGGGTGGCTCGAGGCCCTTGAGGGTGGTTCGGCCACCCGCCAGACTTGCCATGGGCCTCTTTTTTCTAATTTTTTTGTTAAAATTTTTAATTTTAATTTTTAATTTTATGTTTTTAATTTTTATTATTTTTAAATATTTTGAATTTTTTGAATTTTATTTTTTGAAAAAACTTTAGTGACATGTAGCAGGTTTGGTGAAACACTGTGGATTTGTCGTATAAAATTTTTCAAAAGTTAACGGCAGGTACCGTAGTGTTTTTTACCCTTACCCATGTTACACTATATCCCAAAATGCAACCAAGGTAGAAAAAAAAAAAAAAAAATTATAACCAGGTACTAAACAAGATTTAACCCTTCTTTTTATTGACGGAAACCTCAAAGGCTGAGCCACTTCTTGCATGAACCACTCTTATCGGGCAAGACTTCGGATTCATGCAAAGCACTTTCTCCATACGGATCGAGTATGACTCCGGCTTTATCGAGCAGGCATGGCCCCAATGGATTGCTTAAGTGGCCTTTGGTCTTGGTTGAATTCCATCAGATCTAACGTTTGAATCCCTTTAGGTGCAACAACAAGCAATAAGCATAGCTTAGCAACACAAAAGAAACTGAAAGTTCCAAAATTTTCAATAATTCTTTTGAGAGTTGTCTCTTTCATTAACTGAGCACTCTTAAAATAATAGAAAATACAAAGAGAAATGCTACTCAGAATTCTATAACATTCTCTTAAATTCTTGTTTATGTGGCACATTCATATTCACTTTTTTTTTTTTTTTTTTTAAGAAATAAAAACAAAAAAACAAAAAACTAAAAAAATGCTATTTGGAGATGGCTAAGCAGCATTTATCTTATCAAATACAAAGTTTCAAACCAAAGAACTGTTACAATAATCAAAATATGGTATTCTGCAATTATGGTTGAATAATATTCTAAGGTGGTTTAAAACTAATAAGAAACTAATAAATAACCTAAGAAGGACAACATTACAAATCTTAAATCTTAATGGCAATAAAATAAACTAAGAGGAAAATTCAAATTAACGGTAAATTCTATTCTTAAATGAAAATCAAATGAAAATTGATTTTGTCAACCAAATATGCATTGATGACAATCAGCGGGATCATGTTTCCATGACTTTTTTTTTTTTTTTCTTTTGTACTTGCAATGACTGAGACCGAACAAAATTCTGCAAAAACGGTGCTGCTTTCAATTTGATTTTTGTTATTTTTCTAAATTTGGCAAACACCGAAATAGTGGTGTCCTACCGTCCTACTACGAGGGATTGTCCCTCGCTTTTTTAGAAGCATTTTCTCCTACTATTGGAGAATGTTTGGCCAACGGTCAAAATGTTAAGACCTATCCCATTTAAATTTGCAAAACTGTCTTCCCAGGGGATGCTTGGATACTGGTTTGTCATTTTAAATAGCAAATAGTTTCGTGGGGGTTAAAAGTAACTGAAAATAGTTTCATGGAATTTAAAAGGGACAGAAATTTCTACAAACCGACCTCCAAAAGGGACATGTATCCCAACATGTGAAACACACATGCTTTTTTTAATGCATGTGCTTCTCATATGATTTTTTAATTGCATTAATAAGAAAACATGTGCTTCTCACATGCTTAAATGACACATGTCATTTTTAGAGGTCGGTTTGTAGGAATTTCCTACAAACCAGTTTGTAGGAAATTTCTGTCCTTTAAAAACTAATTGAAAACTCCATGTTAAGCAAAAAAACACAAATAAGTCTATGGACCCAACTTCTTTCTAACATTTTGACGGAAACTGTCAAGAAAGCCACGTCAATATCAATTATATTGTAACATATGCACTTACAATAAAATATGAAAATATTAAAATAAAAAAAGAGGGGGTGACTGCCTTGGAGTGGTTTGGCCGCCCCCTCTTTGTAGATCTGGAGTGGCCAACCATCCCCTCTAAGTTGATTTGGGGGTCGTTTAGCCACCCCTAAATGGTTTAAGTCAAAATTTTGGGCGAAAGTTGGGTCTAGTGACATATTTGTATTTTTTGTTTATCGTAGGAAGTTTTTGGTCACTTTTTAAACCACGAGGAGCTATTTGCAACTCAAAATCCACATGGGTACATTTTTGCTTTTTTCCATAAATTTAAAATGAGAAATACAATAGATACCATAATTGATTCACCCAATCAAAAGATGTTAACCTAAGACCCAAGAAACTTAGGACAGTGGTATTATGTTATTTGATTGTCCAAATCTTTGTTTGTCTGAATTATTATGAAATTCGATCAGCCTAAAGAAAGGGGCTGCTGAGCTCATTTGTTCCGGACAACATAGGATGCATAACCCATTTATCTGGAGCAGATGGCCTCACAACCCGCCTCTCTTAGGCTGCCCTAATTTCCTAATAACAGAAAATCTAAATCCATCTCATGCTTCAAAATTGTTTGAAGTTGTAACCATGAGTCCATGACCTACCAGTTTGCTGATAGCTATTGGTTGTGTTGCTATATCCTATTTGGAGACTCTTCCATGACATGTTAAAAAGAGTCAGTTACTCCAAAAGTAAAAATAAAGGGCAAAAAAAAATTAAAAAAATTAAATTTCCATATATATATATATATATTCAATGATCTAATATATATAAAACAAAAACTTATATCCAAATTGTCTGTTTAAATATAAGAAAAACATTATATACTACAGCAACATTAATTGACCAAAAACATAAAAACTCAACTTGCATTATATATACATGGCATTCAAGACTATTATTCATTAAGAATGAATCAACCACATTAAAAATGGAAGTTATATATGGAACCACAAAATGAAATCCATGGAGGTTCCCATGGCCTTTGCCACTGGTTGGCCATATATACTGTATTTGGCTGTAGGGCTTGAAAACTACTTTGCCGAGCCTTTCTGCCCAACTTCTTTTGAGGTCCAAAGAAAGTGCAGCTAAGATCGAGAAGGATTTGGGACAGACAGAAAGAACACATGTCACTTGATCATTTTTAGCTTCTTTTTTACTTGGTTTATTCCAATTATAAATATGTTTTGGTCATTATAACCTGAAAGATTAAAAAGATTCTACCAATAATAGTCTTGTTCAATTCTATTTCTTAACATTGTTTTTATTCTTTTTTTTTTTCTCGTAGAAACTGAAAAGTACTTACTGAAAATCCCTTTTGGTCAAAATCTATTTCACAAATATTTTATTTCATTCATTAAATCATATTTGCTTTAAGTAGATAGATAGACGAATGAAAAATCAACAAACACTATATACCGGGATTTATTAATTGCTGTTTATTGAAAATTTAGAATAAAACAGAGATCAGGTGAAATGAAATTGTCTATGATTTTGTGGTTCATGTTGGAAATTTGTCTGATCTTTAGAGGCCACTTATATACTTAATTTCTTAAAAATGTCCTTGTCTAGACTACAGGGTTTAAAGAGAATTTCAATTTTTTTTTTTTTTTTTTTTTGTGGAGAGTATCAGATGTAAATATTAACTTCAAGGTTTTAAGACAAATTAAAAATTTAAGTTGAGGATCATAGGCGCTTCCCATGGGTGGTTCAGCCACCCCTAGATCAGCTGTAGGGGTAGCCGAAACCACCCCCAAGCCAAACGAGGTGGCGGAGGCCTTTGAGGGTGGTTTTGGTCACCCCCATTTTGCTCTTTTGGGGTGGCCGAACCACCTCTAATGGCCATGAGGGTGGTTCGACCACTCCCAGATCTGCTATAGAAGGTAACCGAAACCACCTCCAGGCCAAATGGAGGTGGTTTGAGCCACCTTTTTTCTTAATTTTTTTTTTAAGTTTTTTAATATTTTAAGTTTTCTAATTTTTTTTCTTTTCTGTAATAAGACATAGCTACATGTCAATTTTTTAATGGCTCTGATGTGGATTTCCGTCCGGAAGTTGGACGGAGGTAACATTTCGATTTTTAGCCATAACTATAAGCAAGGTATTATTTATAATATAAAATGAAACCGGAGTTAAAAAAATAAAAAATAAAAATTGTTAAACTACATTGGACAAAAAAATATTTACGACACAAAATGGAAATTTCCAAAGCCGTTAAAGTTGGGCTCTAAACCCAAAAATTCCCACAACGAGCAAATCACGCTAGCTTGAGTCCATGAAACCATTTTTGGATTACCAACCGAAATGAGAAGTAGATGAAAGAGCCTAGCTATCGCCTATAGGTACGAGATCTAAAGTCGCCAAACCTCTGCAACACACCCCTTACCACTCTCTTGTTCTATTAATTGCACAGGACGAAAGACACAAACAGACAGTGTTAGAGAGCGAAACTGTGTCTGTTGTGTTCGTGAATGAAAAATTGTGAGAGATTTAGCTTTGCTAGATGAAACCTTTTCCGTTGCCGACGACAGCCTCCAAATTGGAGCCCTAAATACCGAAGACATTACAAGCCTCTTCGACCCTTCTTGGGAGGCGCTGTTCCCTGATGTTTTGGAAGCCACTCCCAAGTGCGGTGAGAATGATGGCTTTTTGGTGGAGGCCCTGTTGTCTTGTAGGACTGTGGAAGAAGATAACCTCATCAACCCTTCTTGGGAGGCGCTGTTACCTGGTATTTCAAAAGTCACTCCCAAGTGCGGTGAGAATGATGGCTTTTTGGTGGAGGCCTCGTTGTCCGGTGGGACTGTGGAAGAAGAGAACCTCATCGACCCTTGTCAATTTTTTAAGTTTTCTAATTTTTTCTTTTCTTTAATGAGACATAGCCAAATGTCAATTTTTTAAGGGCTCTGATGTGGATTTCTTTCGGAAGTTGGACTGAGTAACATTTTGATTTTTAGCCATAGCTATAAGCAAAGTACTATTTACGATAACAAAATGAAACGGAGCGAAATAAAAAATAAAAATAACAAAATTATTAAACTACATTGGACAAAAAAAATATTTAATCTAAAAAATAAATAAATTTACGTCCCAAAATGAAAATTTCCGAAGCCATTAAAGTGGGGCTCTAAACCCAAAAATTCCCACCGCGAGCAAAATACGCTAGCCTGAGTCCATGAAACCATTTTTGGATTACCAACCGAAATGAGAAGCAGACAAAAGAGCCTAGTTATTGCCTATAGGTACGAGATCTCAAGCTGCCCAAACCTCTGCAACACACCCCTTGCCACCCTCTTGCTCTATTAATTGCACAGGACAAAAGGCACAGACGGACAGAGTGTTAGAGAGCGAAACTGTGTGTCTGTTGTGTTTGTGAACGAAAAAATGTGAGAGATTTAGCTTTGCTTGATGAAACTTTTTCCGCCAACGACAACGACCTCCAAATTGGAGCCCTAAATGCCGAAGCCATTATACGCCTCTTCGACCCTTCTTGGGAGGCACTGTTACCTGATGTTTCGGAAGTCACTCTCAAGTGCAGTGAGAATGATGGCTTTTTGGTGGAGGCCCCGTTGTCTGGCGGGACTGTGAAAGAAGAGAACCTCATCGACCCTTCTTGGGAGGCGCTGTTACTTGATGTTTCGGAAGTCACTCCCAAATGCGGTGAGAATGATTACTTTTTGGTGGAGGCCCCGTTGTTTGGCGGGACTATAGAAGACCTCATCGACCCTTGTCAATTTTTTAAGTTTTTTAATATTTTAAGTTTTCTAATTTTTTTTTTCTTTAATAAGACATAGCTAAATGTCAATTTTTTAAGGGCTCTGATGTGGATTTCCATCCGGAAGTTGGATGGAGTTAACATTTTGGATTTTTAGCCATAACTATAAGCAAGGTATTATTTACGATATAAAATGAAACGGAGTGAAAATAAAATAAAATAAAACGTTAAAACTACAATGGACAAAAAATATTAATCTAAAAAATAAATAATTTACGTCCCAAAATGGAACTTTCTGAAGTCGTTAAAGTGGGGGCTCTAAACCTAAAAACTCCCACACGAGCAAAACACGCTAGCCTGAGTCCATGAAACCATTTTTGGATTACCAACCGAAATGAGAAGCAGACAAAAGAGCCTAGCTATTGCCTATAGGTACGAGATCTCAAGTCGCCCAAACCTCTGCAACACACCCCTTGCTACCCTCTTGCTCTATTAATTGCAGCAGGAAAAAAGACACGATAAACAGAGATGTTAAGGCTAGCCTGAATCAATGGAAACCATTTTTGGATTACCAACCGAAATGAGAAGCAGACAAAAGAGCCTAGCTATTGCCTATAGGTACGAGATCTCAAGCCGGCCCAAACCTCTGCAACACACCCCTTGCCACCCTCTTGCTCTATTAATTGCACAGGAAAAAGATCACAAACAAGCAGAGATGTTAAGGCTAGCCTGAGTCCATGAAACCATTTTTGGATTACCAACCGAAATGAGAAGCAAACAAAAGAGCCTAGCTATTGCCTATAGGTACGAGATCTCAAGCTGCCCAAACCTCTGCAACACACCCCTTGCCACCCTCTTGCTCTATTAATTGCATAGGACAAAAGACACAGATAGACAAAGATGTTAAGGCTAGAAGAGAAAGGTGGGGGGTGATGTTAAGGCTTTGTTGCTGAATTTTTTGTAAAGAGTATAGTAAGACATCACTTTTTGTGGGATCCTTTTGGTTTCTAAGTTATTTTGACTGTTCCATGAATGAGAGTCACTTTTGATATTTTCCTACAATATATTATATGAAGTTTATGCATCATGGGAGGAGTTAGTGTAAAAATATCAAAAACTGGTATTAAACATCATTTGCAATATTACATCAAACAACAATTTTCCTTTGTCTTTAGAGTGGTATATATATATATATGCTCGTCCCAATTCAAACGTTGGCATAATTAGAACACGTGTCTCATAATAGCACAAAAAACCCAAAAAAAAAAAAACAAAAACAAAACTGTGTTTAGCTTAGGGACCACCTCTCGCATGGTAGACAGAGTGCTGTTATAAAAATGTTATAAATAAGGACATGATCAGTTTTTATTTCCCAAATTGGGTGAATATATAGTGAGAAAAAATGTTGGATTCTAAGTTTCTATAAATGCTTTTTTGCTTTTTCGAAATAAAGTTTCTATTTGCTTTGCTTTTTTGATGGCGGGTAGAGATGGAGCCAACATACTCCATATGGACAGTGACACAAATATGGTTATTTGGAATGTTTTTTTTTTTTTTGTAAGTGATTCTTTGGAATGTTAGCGTCTATTGGACTTTACATATCTTGTAATAAAGGCTTTGGGGTATTTGGAATTACACATTAACCATTAATAAACATGTAATATATGTATTTCATAATATGGACCAATCATGCAACTTATGTTCGGGTCCAAAAGACATATGATCACATCCGTGCCTCTATATTAAAATGATATAATTAAAGAAATACTGGTAATAGTTAAAATATATTTGGATAATAATTATTACTACCACTAATTATTAATACAACTTAACAACAAAACTAATATATTATAAAATTGGCAGCCAGAGTGAACATGTCGAGCACATCGATCTCCAATCACTTTCTCGACAACCAGTGGGCAGTGGCTCTAAGCCTCTATGGACCGAGCCATAAACCCCGGCCGTACACTGTAGGAGTGAGGTGTGTCTTTTGTCTTTCATTCTACGCATTTCGAAATTGATTGTGCAACGTGACACGTAGCAAGAGTTCCTGATGAAAGGGCACCAATATTTGTCCACAATCATAATGCCAAAGAGACACGTGTTTGTTTGTCGGTGGTTGATGTCTCTGTAGCCAGTCGACTTTTTGATGTTGATGAGCAACATCGATGCTGGAATCTCATAAATGGACCGAAATGCCCTTGTTGTTTTTTGTTCAGATCAGTGGGTATGGCCGTATGGGAATGGAAAATGCTTGGGGTATAAAATTTTTTTATTATAAATTGATGTACTTGTTAAAATAATTAAGAGTGTATAATTAACAAATTAATTATTAGTTACTTAAATTAATAAGTTAATTATTTTTTTGTGATTATTTTATCAATTAAGAACTATCACGCCAGTTTATAAAAAACTTATAATAAAATTTATAGTACTCCTAAAATCACTCATTTCTATTAATGTGTTTTATATAGTGGTTTTTATTTTTTGTTTAAAAACAATTTAATGTGACATAAAAGAAAAAATAATTTTAAATATTTTATGTTTTAAGTCGTTTATTAATAATTTTATTTTAAGAACAGAAAATAAAAATTTTACATACGTAGCCACTGTCTTTTCACTCTTTAACTCCTTGATGAGAACTGTAAACTGTGGTATGTTAAGAAGGTTGTAATGTTAACACATGAATTCTACTAACACTTCCTATATCAAATAAGTAAATATATATATATATATATAGGTTCATATCCCGGTGCACTTACAAATGCTTACATTTCTTCAAAATCTCAAGGAAGGCTTTCGAATGGACCGAGGAGTGTGAGGCAACTTTCTAACAATTGAAGCAATACCTAACAAGTCCATTACTATTAAGTAGAACATTGGAAGCAGAACCAATATTCCTCTACCTGGCAATTTCCCTTTCGACTGTCAGTTCAGCTTTGATCTGAGGGGATCAGGGAACACAAAAACCAGTTTACTTCACCAGTATAGCCTTGCGTGGAGCAGAATTAAGATATCTTAGGATTGACAAATTAGCATTTGCATTGGTGGTATCGACAAGAAGATTAAGGTCTTACTTTCAAGCTCACACAATTTAGGTCTTTACTGAATATCCATTAAGAAGAAATCTGTATAAGCTCGATACCTCGAGCAGGTTGGTAAATTGGGTTGTGGAACTTAGAGAATTTGATATTGAATATCTCCTAAGAACAGCCATGAAGGGGCAACCCTTGGCAGACTTCCTATTAGAGTTCGCCAATTTCCCTAAAAAAGAACTTCTCGAAAGGAGCACATGGGTTGTTAACGTGGATGGATCAGCCACAAAGAAGCACAGTGGAGCTTGAGGTGTGCTAGTAACTCTAAGAGGCGAGGAACTCGGGTATGTTGTCAGAATGGATTTCAAAACAACTAACAATGAGGCCAAGTATGAGGCCGTCATTGTAGGGCTGGATTTAGCTAAAAAATTAGAGGCCAAAAATGTAGAAATACGAACTAACTCTCAGGTAATCGCTAGCTAAATTCAGGGGGATTATAGAACCCGAAGCGATTGTATGAAGAAGTATCTGCTCAAGGTACGAGAAATCTGAGCTTATTTTGATGGATTTGTAATAAAAAGAATTCTGAGAGAGGAAAACGAACAAGTGGATCAATTGGTGCGCCTTGGTTTAACACATGATAATGAGCTGGAAACCTCAAGTGAAAAGATACAAGTGTTGGCCGAACTAGCTATTTCTAAAACAGTAGAAGTCACACAAATCGAGAAGATGCCTAAGTGGGTAGAATAAATTATCCAATTCATGAAGAAGGGAGAACTTCTCAAGGATCTAAAACAAGCACAAAAAGGGAACCTTTGGAGCGTCAACATTAGCAATCGGAGATACAGGACAACCACTGGAATTATCGGATGAGGACCTAGAGTTTTTCAAACTCATGATGTATAGAGCGCTGGGAATTAAAAGAGGAGGAAGACGAAAACACCTTTAACGAACCAAAAAATAAGCAGTGCTTAGGTAGAGACGGGGAACAACGGATTCAATAAAGGAAAGGCTAAACGCAAAAGAGTGTTTACCTGATTATCTAACTCGGTGAAATACTCAAGTGGTGGAATCTGTTCGACTGAAACCCTAAAAAACACAATCCTTAAAAAGAAAAACTGGGGGAAATCGTATAGATGGTAACTCCCCAGTGACGTTGAAAATGCAACAATGATGGAAAGAAGAAACATCAAGAGGTGTGTAACCTAAAACTATCAATAATTGCAAGGCAAATAACTGAAACGATGTGATGGCCTAAAATTTAAAGGTATACTCACAAGAGGCGTGCAACCTAAAACGAGTCCAATAAATGTCATACGTATCAAGAAATTCCAAGAGCCAAAATTAGTCCAGCTGTCATACTTAAGAGGTAACAAACAGTAAGATCCCAAGGGTGGGCTCTAATCACCCGAGCAATAAATTTCCATTATCCTTGTTAACACGTTAGATATGAAAATTGGGTGGTAACTGTTAGGAATTGGGTTGAGCCATCAATCTAGCCCATCAAGTGAATTTGATATGGACCCAAGGGACAAATAAGGCCTAAATACAAGCTCAATTACCAAGGCTTGCTCAGATGTGAGATAAGGGACACTATCCTCAATCTTAGGAATCTAAGACTCAGAGTTTTTCTGAGAGTCCATGTTTGTTAAGGATTCTACAACCACTGCGGATAATAAGGGATAAGCTCACATATGATAATACTGGAATTTTTGGATATGATCGTATACCACGCTAATAAAAGGAGAAACAATACCCAGGCAAAGGGGGGGGGGGGGTGGAACTTTTTGGGAGAAAACTCTTTTGACCCAATGAATTGATTTATAGAACCTTGATTTGATCTTTATTTCTCTGGAAACAAGGAACTAACTTAAGCATCGTAGCTATCCCTTGCTGGCACGTCCCGACAAGCTTTGGTGTTTACATATTCTTATTTTGTGGGTGTTCACCTCGTCAAGAAACTGTTCTAACAATATTAAAGATTTACAATAATTTAAATAAAATAAAAATGTACATACTTACTAATAATTTGAAAGTTTAGCATATTGAGTGAGCTAGATACAAACTTAATAAATTAAAAAATTAATTGTAAATATTATACAAATTTTAAAATTTATTAATCTTGAATATTTTTTTTGATTGGATTTTATTGATACCACCGTCGTGCGCTCTTATTTTTATCTTCATCTCAATATTGCAAGGAAGATGAAATTATAAAAGAGATATGTTACATACTACACCACTATCCCACAATTATCTCACTACGCTGATGCGACATTATCAATCCGCAATTGTTATTATTTTTATTTTTATTTTTTAACAATGGTTGATCTATGAGTAAATTTGCAATGCCACATCACTATAGTAGAATAATGGTGGAATAATGGTGTGTTATATAACATTACTCAATTATATAAATATAAGGGATAACTTCACTTGCCCCTCTAAATTGTCACCATTTTTGCAATATTTCCCTCAAAGTTCAAAACTTCTCAATTGAGTATATCAAACTTTCAATTTTTTTTTTTAATTTCACTCATTCGTTAGGATTTTCTGTTAAATCATTTCAAAATTCCTAAAATACCTATGTTTTTTTTTTAATAAAAAAATGTAAAAAAAAACTTCAATGATTTAGGGATGAGTATTTTTGCAAATTTCGTTAAATCCTAACCAACTTCCAAGTCCTCGCAATTTTTTTTTTCAGTATTTTTTCTTACAAATAGGAAGGATTTTGTGAAGTTTGAAAGGATTTAACGAAAAATCATAACGATGGATGAATTGAAAGAAATTAAAAGTTCGATACACTAAATTGAAAGGTTTTGAACTTTGGGGGGACATTGCAAAAGTTGTGACAATTCAAGGGGTTAAGTGAAATTATCTCTAAATATAATGTCTATATTTTTCACTTTCTATCTAAACAAAAAAGAACTCCATTGAAATTTTTAACTATATATATATAAGAAATACAAAATTTTTACAGAACACACATACACACGCACCAGTCATGGCTTGCTGTCTGCTCAATTTTAGTGACCAAACCTCCACAATTAGGGCTATAATCGAGCTGAGCCAGGCTGAGCTTTGGATGTTCGAGACTGACTCGTTTATGAAGGCCCCTAATCGTGCCGGGCTAAAAAATTCTTGTCAGAGCTCGGCTCGCTTGGCACTTTGCTTAGCTCGAGCTCGAGCTCATTGAAAAGGATTAGTCGAGTTAAGCCGGGTACTCGACAGGCTCGACTCGACTTGGGCTCGAAGCGTTCGACCAATTTTCACACAACGTGACGCCAGCTCCAAGAAACTCTCTCATTGTTCTACACCCTCACTCCGCCATTTCCAAACGACCGGACCTCCTCCTTGGATTCATGGAGCTCTCTTTCTCATTTCGGTCGGCATCTCTCTCACATTGTGGAGAAGAAACAAATAAGGGAAAAGATGAGAGGTGTAATGGGCATCAAACATGTCGGTGGACTTGTCTGATTCAGGTGCGAGTTCAGGAAGAAAAGAAGCATAGTTTAGATTCTTTAGAAGATTGAAGATAAGTTTGGGTGCAATGGAGAAGCTAAGCACATGTCCCAAAGCACACATGTTAAGCATTGCGTGGTCAAAGAGTAATGTGAGGCAGCTGTATCCAACAATGTGTTTAATTTAGTAGTCAATAGATGTTGCGTTTTTCGAAATGAGAAAAGAGGAAGTTTAAAAGATGCAAGCTGGCAAGGCATGAATCATGAGGAGATGAGCTAACAAAGTATGGAACGTGGCAACAACTGATATCACTTTGGAAATATAACATTGACTTTGGGGGAAAAAACAAAGTGGTGCGTTTTGGTAATGTAGTGTGCGTTTTGTGTCAATTTTTATTAAAAAAAAAATATATATAAAAATATTAAGTATATATTTTCTTTTTTCTTTTTTCTTTTTTTTTTAAATGAATTTTTAATTTTTTAATTTTATATATTTAATATTTTTATATATTTTTAGGAAAAAAAATCATATTTAACCCCTAAATTTTTCATCTGATTTGAATTTAGTTTTAAGGTTTTCAATTTTAGGAATAAGATCCTTAAGTTTTACTCAAGTTTTAAATTGGCCTCTCTATCACTTTACGGTCAAAGTTACTAATTTTCTATTTGTCACGTGTGTCTCATTTGACACGCTAGGATCTATTTCAGCATCAAAGTTAATGGTTTTTCTTTTAACGTTACAAATTTAGAATATTAAGATGACAAAGAATATTGTTTTTGTTTTGGGAGTTGGGTTTTTTTATGTTTTTTTGTTTTTTTTTATAGATGATTTGGCGCTTAATGATATGACATGATATAAGGTGTTGATATGAATGCTAGCGTGTCAATTGAGACACACGTAACATATGACAAACCATTCATTTTAAAGAAAAAGTAATAGATAGACCTATTTAAAATCTAGGCAAAAACCTAATGACTATATTCTTGAAATTATAAAAGAATATTCTTGAGTTTTTTTTTTTATCATGTTCTTGAGTACCAACCATAAAATTAAAAATTAAAAAAAAAATCCAAAAAAAAGTTGGTAGCAAGTTGGTTTATCAGAAAAGAAAACAAAATAAAAAAAAAAAAAGTGGCAGTAAGTGATTTTGTGAAGACACTTCTAGTTTAAAATATAGATTTCATTTGGCTAAAACACTTAAAAGGGAGGATTTTAGATAAAGATAAATAAAAATAAAAGGCTAATCATAGTTTAAATAGTTATTAAATTTTTCAAAAAAAAAAATCAATGTTTATAATATTTTAATAATATACTAACATTAACGTATTGTCATATTTAGTATATATAGATAGTATCATTATATATTTTATGCTCATTTAAATTACTTGTATATGTTAAATGATATACTTATATGCATGTTATATTTTATACTTATTAACTTATTATATACTTTATTATAGTTAATATACATTAAGATGATAACATATTACAAAATTCACTAAGTAATATTGAGTTATTGTATATTAACTATACATATGTACATATTTTGATTAATATATGCATATAAATATTAACTAAAATATATAATAACATATATTAAGTTAGTAACATTAACAATGTTAGTTAACTAACATCAATAATCAATAGATCAAGTTTGAATTGAAGAATATCATGTATTTATTCGAGATATTAAACTTGCTAAGCAAGTTGTTTCACCATAATTTATTAATAAAAGTCATAAAGTCCTACTTAAAAAAAACATCAATATGTTACTTGAAAGATAATGATATAATAATAATAATAATACGTAGATTATATGATCATATTCATTTGATAATGATATAAGGATAAAATGGCACAAAGTTATATCATATGATCATTTCATCTAGTATTTATATGATCATATGACACAATGTTAGATCATGTGATATAAATTCGAATGATAATTCATATGATCTAAATTATAATAATAATACTTAATTTTAGATTATGTGAATCACAATGTCATTGTTGCATACCTTCATACATACATTAGGAAACTATATATTGTATTAGTATAAATTTGTATACTTATGTGACATTATGTGAATGTGTGCTTATAATATTATACTAATGAATTATGAATCATTAATCATATCACACGATTATCTAAATATATAATAAACAATTTAATATGATAATTATGAATCATATGATTCATATTTATCCTAATTTTTAAGGATCTAATGATAATATTTACATTATATGGTCTAAATATTATCATATGATCTCACAATTCATATGATTTTAGATCCTAGATCATGTGATCTAACGATTCACAAGTATTTAACAATAATACTTATATCATATATATTATCATATTCATATGATCTAATAATTAAATAACATAATGTTATATCATATGATCATATGACACTATGTTGGATTATATAATACTTAATTTATGATTATAACAAATATATTGTTCACTTCAATATTAATGACTTAATTTGAGAATGTTATGAATCACATTGTCATTATACGGCGAGTACAAAGCCGGGAAGGGTAAAGCACTAGGTAAAGAAAAAACCACCAAAAAAATCCGACATAAATAGCTGCAATCAAAAATACGAGACATTCACAACATCCGATACAATACCAATACTATTATCTAACCAACAATATTTTCCTTCTCTTGTCTTTAGAGGGTAAAGTCTATCACATAAAAGAAAACAAGCATCTTGAAGCCTTGTATGGCACACAAAAAAGCCATCAATCATTCAAGCAATCAGAGTACCTCGATCATCCTGTGCACACGCACATTTCATCCAACTTGGCATTATTATTCATCACCCTGTGATGACCCAGTTCTTCCATTATCTGCCATACCACTAACAAAAACACTCGCAATAACAAAAAAAAAAAAACAAAAACAAAACTGTGTTTAGCTTAGGGACGCGCACCTCCTCGCCATGGAGACCGCAGCAGTGGCTGTTATAAAAATGTTCATAATAAGGACCATGATCAGTTTTATTCCTAAATTGGGTGAATATTATGAGAATATATCAGCATACTGTAAAATGTTGATATATAGTATTTGCTATATCTGAACATGCTTTCTTACTAGCATTTTTCGACATACAAAGTTCCTACTTGCTATTGCGACTTCTCTTCCCTTAGTAATGGCAGGATCCTTGAGATAGCGACTGAGTACGACTCACACATAATTCTCCATAATGGGACCGTAGAGAAACAGGTTGTACACTAAATATGGTTCGTAACGATATCCAGTTGTCGAGAAAGTTTTCTTTTTATTTTCTCCATTTTCTGCTATATATATCTACAATCTTGTGCGATACTCGTTTTACCAATCTTGCGCGGCTTTACTACACATTCATCTCTCTATCATAGTCTTTTGGTAAATTAAATTGGCTTTCCGCGCTCCAAATTTCCTAGCACACTCCATACATCAAATATACACATCTTCAATACTTGGTACGCAAACCATGTTGATTAAAATCAATTGGGATCCTGTCAGTTTCAGAATTTCTCAGACTCTTAGTCTCGGTCTCAGACTTCTCATCTCGGTCTTTAGTCTCTAGTCATTCTAGATCTTAATGATGTGCAACAAGGTCCCATGGAAGAAGACCTAAAATCGTCCATGTAATCCCGATGTGATAAGAAGGATAAGAGGACAAACAGATGATTGTGCCCCTATTACGGAAAGGAATACTATTGCCCGATTAAGTTTAAGTCTCGGATAAGTTTCTCAGATAAATCTTATAATCAATCTAAAAGTTAGCGAAGGGATATGATATTCTACCTCGCAACTACCACACTGATATCATTCTATTCATATTGCGACCAATAAGAGATTTCCTATTACAACTCAAATAAGAAGATGCCTAAAGACACTGAAAATAAATCCTCCATAGCCTTATTAAAATAAAGGACACCTATCACTCGAGGTCTAGAATAGTTAATATACGGTATCAACAGATGGGATATAATCTCACTGCCTCCAATTATTTTATATTTTATCTCTAGCACACATCAAAATCTCAAGAATACTTGCTTTAGGCAATCGTAGTGGAGCGATCAGCCCGATTACCTAACCCACAACCAAACTAATATCCCAGGCAAGCCCTTTTGTTTCAATGTTTATGTGTCTGCATGATATCAATAGAAATTAATCTAACGAAGCACTACGTCACCAAATACCATTGGAACGGGTACAGCCCCAAGAGCTACCGATTCAACATGTCAGCTATCCGATAAGACTTTGTACTTCCAATTCACTCTGATATACCCATCAGCAGAAGCCGCAACCCACTGTTTACAATCGCGGGGGGTGCCCAAGAAGTTTGGAAGCCATTCCTCCATTCTATCATTCTGCGACTAGAGCCACAATCATGATGATAAGTTTTAGCAGTAGGCGAAGATATCGTAGAACCTTTCGTTCCTCATGGAACTCAAAGAGTTCAAGCTGCTTCTTCACCATCCCTGCTACATAGGACAAAAAGGTGGTAAATAGCAGTGTTATATGTAAAAAATTATCCAGGCGTATGACCCAAATCAATCATTTCCCCCAGTATTCAATCCCTCACTAGTCCAAGGTTTCCTAACTCCCTACACCCAACCCAAAGAGAGCGATATAGTGGAGCCTCTAAGCACAACGTCTTCTAGCTGATGACCTGGCTTAACTTGTTCTTCACCCGTCTTAAACATGGTTGCAGGCAGTACTGTAGCATTTTCAAAACCGCAGAAGCCCCGCACTTGCAAGCAAAGCGTCCAAGCACGGGCCAGGAACGCTAAAGTGGCATTGATCGCCGGGCTGCGTCTTCAACCCCTTAATGCCTTCTTCTTCTGGGACAATTTGTGGAAATGGTACACTGAGTAGCCTTTTCCGGTGTACTGAGTCTTAGAATGATGGCGAAGCGCTCAGAGTACCCTTCATATCCTGAGACACTTGTACTTCATATCCATCACGATTGTCACTTGCGACACCATCTCGTAGTATTCTCCAGTACAAAACGATCTACACAACTCAGCAAGAGTTTCCCCGTAAGAACCTGCAGACTATGTAGGCACCATATTTAGTTATCTTATGACCCAACCATAATTCAACATTCATATCATCTCATACAATCCCGGGAGAGAAGGGGACCACCGTGTTCCCTCGGGTGTGTCATTATGTTGTTTCTCCCGTGCCGGCCGCCCACGGAAAGTGAATACTCTGATCAACGCTATCGTTTACGCTCCTTCACAAAACGCGAAGCCTATGAAGCACTTTTGAACTTACGTAAATATGAATTCATGTTGTCATTCTAACACAACTTCGTCCCAAAGAGCCTTGCACACATCTGTATTTTGACTATGGATTAGAGGGAATATTCAAATCCAAAAAAACACAGCATTTGTAACAAGCCGTAGATCAAGCCACTCACTTTTCTATAACCCGTTAAATGCCCTTTTCCTTCTTTCTTTTCAATTCAATGTTACACACTACAATTCGCGGGTAATGGCCGTATAACAGTTGGGCAACCCCCAGTTATGAAAAAGGGGCGCGCAGGAGAACTTAGAATATGCGCACACTTTGGGAGGTTTACAAGAAAATGACCAGAATAGATCTATCGTCAATACAATTATACGTGTTTAGTAAGTTTAATGGATGTACTCAAATTGCCGCAAATGTGTAACTAAATAAAGTGTTAGGAGACAGTTCAGAACATGTAGGTTCAGAGTTGGGTTTATAATATTATTAAAGCTACAGAGAATGAGAATAGAAAAAGAAGGGTTCTTAAGACTCTGACTTTCTAATTAATAGTCACACAGTAAATTTTAGTTTAGCAGAGTCCTCCTCTAAAATTAAGGTGCAAAAGTTTTGAGAAGGATCTTTCAATTTAAGTTTTTGAGATGGATTATTATTTTAGATTTCAGAGCTGTAACGATGTACTAGTCCATGATATCGATAATCCTCATCTATACGCTTGCTGCATTAAACTTGACCCGAACCTCAGCAGATCCGATATTGGTACAAACCCGCTCCGATTAGTTACGTGATACATACCCCAACTCCGCTCCACAAAACCCCGATAAGGAGCTGCTAAGCCTAATTCGTTTAAGGCTCAACTGAACTGACTCACCCCGACTCGTTAGCTTGATCATATATACGTACCAGTTAGTCATGTTATTATAATTAAATCTTATAATAATTAATGAACTTATATATTATTAGTATAATCTATATCCTTTAAAATTTACATATCAGTTACTTTCTATATTTATATATGTTCAGTTTATATTAATCACCAATTTAAGATCATTAGTCCGATTATTGCGAACCCCCTTTATCAATTTATGAATTGGATTTATAAAAGAACCACACCATAGTTATAATTTGATGATTACATTATAAAAAAAAGATAAAAAATAACTTATATATATATTAATATTTTAGATAATCAGCATTATCTTATATGTATGTATTTAAAGACCATAAGGAATTGTGAGATCATATATTCGCATATTGATTATAAAATTACCATTAGGCGTCATATGAATTCTATTCTATTCAAGTAAACTATCTAGTATAAATATAAAAATTTTTTTTACATCGCTGATACGCCTAATCACTAGGCTTATTTTAATAATTTGACGCAACTCTATTATAAACTTCCATCACTATCCTCTGATTGAGAACTGTAAAACTGCTCATTGTAAAATGGATTACTAATAATTTATATTCATATAAAATGTATATACTTATGTTAGTTGTGGTGACATTATATGATTCTAATATTCTATATTTATAAATTATGAATTATGAATCATTATCATAGAATGGAGATTATTTGTTATAAATAAGACCTCTACGTACAAATAAAATTAGTATAGTAGAAATATAATGACATAATAA
>FXXK01002886.1:3254-15846 GCA_900184695.1 Betula pendula
TAGTAGACAATACTTTTTTATAATCCTCGAAATTGGTTATACATTGATACAAGAAAAAAACTTGAAGTCCCAACATACTACATGATTAACAAGTTCTAAGAGTACAAGATCATTTAACCTATATAGTTCTCACATACGTCAAGTTTACATACAATTAATTATTTTGATTCTGGGATGACCTCCAACTTATGGTTTAGACGTTTTGTGGGTATATTTGCATTAATTTTGAGAGGGCCTACAGAGACACATGGATTAGGAGGCATAGTTAATTTATCTCATTCTTCTTCCAACATTTGAACCACATCTTTTATGGAAGGACGGTCCATTGGGTGCCATTGAATGCACCAGAGTCCTCAATTGCAAGTTTTTTTTGCAATTTTAGCATCTCCATCATCGTCAATAAAAATTCGTATGTCTTCTTTTTGTTCTAAGAGATTGTAGATCCATTCTGGAAAGTAGACTTGGCTAGCGTTCTCAACTGTAATGTTAACATTTTTCCTCCTTCCAACCATTTCAAGTAACAATATTCCAAAGCTATAGACATATGCTTTTGAAGACACATTCCCAAAATTTTTAGAGAACACTCCAAGTGCAATGTAATCCATAGTCCCCCTAGCTGTGGTCATGGAAATTGCACTTTGATCCTTTGAACACAACTTGGCTAGACCAAAATCAGAAATTTTTGGATTGAGGTTCTGGTCTAGCAAAACATTGTGAGATTCAATATCAAAATGGAGGATTCGTTGGTCGCATCCTTGGTGAAGATATTCAATTCCTTTGGTTACGCCAAAAGCAATCTGTAGCTTATCCCAATTAAGCATACGATTCTTGTGGCCAATTGAAGAATAAACTTCTCCTAGCGAAATCATTTGGTAAGAACTCATAAACTAAAGCTCGTCTAAATCCATCAGAACAAGAAGCCAACCAATCGAACCACATTAACATATTGGATCCTACCCATTGTTCTCTACTTCATTTTTGAATTCTTTCCCATTTCCTTGGAAGTGTTCAGGATTCTTCACTACAACAAAAATTTCATTGGAAAGCTTTCTTTGGATATTGTCCATATGCTCCTTCGCTAACGTTCTCAGTAAATTAATTCGTAATCGCTTTTAATATCCACAATGAATAGCTTGTGGATCTAATTTCGTAATCCTCCGAAAATTTTTCGATCTTCGGAAAGTAATTGGCCTAACACTCGTTACATGGGTCAATTAGAAAGCTTAAGGGAACTAAGCATTGCACAGCTTGACCAAAAAAAAAAAAAAATGCTCTCATTGTTATGCAATGGTTATTCAATCCAATGGGGATCCCAGTGAACTTTGAGGTATTGAGTCAATGCACATTGGAACTAATTAAGTTGAAGCCTCATGTTTATGTGTTCACTTTACACTGAATTAAACTTGTGATGCCTCAGCTAGTCATTTGTAAGTGGTTAGATTTTGGAATTCCTACTCATTTTGAAGATAGAGTTTATCCTTTTAAGCTTGCTAATGAATGAGAATCATAATTTTCTGTGACACTTAATTCTTTTGGATAACATGATTATGCATAATGTTTGTGGGTATCATTCCTGTTAAACCCTCACAAGACTCCACTCATCCTACTAGGAATGCTTAGGGGTTTAAAATGCTTGTTGCGTACGCTAAATGCAATCGTGTTTCCCACGATAGAGGAGGTAGAGTAGTTTTTGTAATTTGTTTCTTCTTATTTTCAGTTTTGTATTGCTAAGGGACTAGCAATATGTAAGTTTGGGGGTGTGATTAGTGTTGAAATTCTCACATTCAAGTCCCTTAATTCACATATGTTAAGCTTTTAGTTTCATTATAGTATAATGTTTTGTGTTGTTTTTGTGTTGTTTTTGTATTTTTCAGGTTTTGGAAGAAAATAAATCAATTCTGTCAAATTCTGAGCTTAGAAGATATTTTGGAGAAGCTGAAGAAGAATGGCTCGAGCCCAGCAAATGGAGCTCGAGAACATCATTGAACTAAATCAATTGAGCGCACCTAACAAGGGGCTCAAGCGCAATTCCAAGGGGACTCAAGCGCATTCGTGTGTTGGAATGTTGAAGTCGGTAGAACCTGTTTTGAAAATATTTTAATCCAACTTCAACACGAATTTGGAGTTGTGGGCTGCACGAAATCGACTAGGGTTACTCTAAAATTCTATAAATAAACCCTTAAGTCGTACAAATCAAAGAGACAAGCTTTGGGAGAGGAATCGAAGGCTAGATCAAGAATGATTTTTGTTTTTCTTTCTTCCTTTCTTTATTTTTTGTATGTATATACTTTAGTCCGAATTTAGTTGTTGTTAATACTTTGTTAGGGCTCAATTGAAGCCCTAATCATGTCTCTTTAAGGTTTTGATTTGCCTTGCTACAACTATTTGTGATTCTTAATTGATTACTCCAGATTTTTGTTCGTTCTTCATATAGATTGTGTTTATACTTGATCATTATATGCATGGGCCATGTGGGGATTGTTATATATGTCAATTTGGATGATCGAGTCCTGGGCATATTAGAGTGACAAAAGAACCAATTGCAGATTCTTGGTTTAATCAATATAAAGACAACTGGAATAGATGCCATGTTCCAGCTTGAGTGTGTTTGTCGATTTTTATAGTTTTATGCCTTCTTGGAGAACAACTTAGTTGGGGCCAATGACACCCTTAACTGAATCCTTCGAGAAAGAAAAGAATTAGAGTAGATATCATGTTTAGCTCGTTGCTTAGGGAGATCAATAGTTTTAGGAGTAGATATTATGCCCTTGTGGCTGGCAAACATTAAGCATCGTAATATGGGTTGTAACATTATGCATATCATTTCTTCAAAAGAGTATGATTAGCGGTGGATATCGAAGCCCTACCTTATTTATTTATTGTTTTCAATTATGTTATTTGCTTTGTTCCACTGCTATTTTATTTCATTTCAATCAAGTTATCTTTTAGGAAATTCTCTTTAAATACAATTTACCAATCATCGTGGGAATGATTTCGTCTTTATATTATCGTTTTGACCTTGTGCACTTGCAAGTAAAACATACATTTATTTGCTTATTATTTAGGTGAATATTTGCATAACAGTAGGCAAACCAGGAATCCATCTCAGACTATATGACATACACAAACGTAAGGTTTCTATATGTCTCATAGAATAACACAATGAAATATGATCACGAGAATTAAATACGATATAATTCCAAGATACCTCAAGTGTAGAGTTATTTATGTTTATTGTTAAGCATCACCCAAGCGGGAAGTTGTTTATGCAATTTTATTAGGTCATAGACTATTAAAATCATTCAAGTCACCTTTTTGATTAATTAATAATTTTTTTCTTTTTTTTGTTCATGTTGTAGTTATTGTGGAAATACTAGCACAATCAGCGTACTTCAGTAAGAACCTATATCTCTCTTTTGATTTTGATTATCTTTTTCTTTTTTCTTTTATTTATTATTTATTTTTTATAAACAGATCATTCCTTGCAATGTGATATTATTATTAATGTTTACATAATAAAATACGACAAATACTATATTTTCAACTTTAAAAGAAATGTTGAGTTATTAATTCTATGTTCCAAAACCTAATGCATGTTATTCTTTTCTTTGTCAAAACAGTATCAAATCAACTACCGATTCGTGACTATAGATGAAGCCATATATATAATAGAGACACATACAAAAAAGTGAATTTTTAATCTTAAAAGTTATTTGCAGGATAGTATAGAATGACACAGTGATAGAATGGATCATTGTCCTTGATGATGAAACGTAGAGATAACCATGTGCTTGAGAAATGGTTGATCATCAAAATTTTAGGTTTTCTTTAATTTCTGAAATAATGGATTTCTTAAGAAAAAAAGCTATCTATCTTGACTAAAAAAAATTCCTTTGCCTTCCCCCACTGTTTCCTTGATAAGATAGCTAGAAAGGGTATATTGAAACCCTCAGTAAGTAAATAATTCATGCCTACAACAAACCGTGTAAAATAATTCATTAAAATAAATATAATACCTACAACACAACCGTGTAAATAATTCACCTACAACCTTAGTAAGTATTGAAACAACAAAGGTCGTTGAGAAGCATAGTCAGCTC
Source organism: Betula pendula (assembly GCA_900184695.1). Classification (NCBI taxonomy): domain Eukaryota; kingdom Viridiplantae; phylum Streptophyta; class Magnoliopsida; order Fagales; family Betulaceae; genus Betula; species Betula pendula. Next base: position 7,355 of record FXXK01002886.1, read on the forward strand.
AACATAATTGAACACAAGACATAAAGTGATCAAAAGTTATATAGTGTTGCTTTTATTTATTCTTACAAATAGGCCCTAGGTGAGATTTTGTTTAGGCAATTATTATATAATTAATTAATTTTTGTTTTCATAATTCTTGCAGCTCATCTCCAACGGTTACTAACGTTCATAAGCCTCGACTATGATAACGACTTCTCTCCTTTGATATATCTTTAATTATTTTTTCCTTTTTAGCATATCATTTTTACACTGTAATTAAGCATAAATTAAACTGTTAGAATATATTCTGAATATATTTATTATTACTAATACTCACTGTAATTCTTTATATTTTGTATTTAATCAAATTATCGTATTTCTTATATAGGTTTGATTTGATATAGTAGATATATTGTCTATTAATTCCTAATTGTAATTTCCTATTTTAACGGCTTTAATTCAACTATAAATAGGTTATTTAGTACACAGTTACAATCACACAGAAATATGTTATCAGTTCAAACAAATATCTCTCATAGTTATATTATACATGGTATTCGAGCAAGTTTTGGCCTTGCCTAGAGAATTAGAGAACGTACAGTATTTTTTCGCAATTCGAAAGCTTTTTTTACTTGTTATTGGTATACCATTATACCAACAGTTCTAACTCTCCGATCTCCATCCTGGTGGTTTTAGATCGTCGGTACAGTTTCCCACCGTGTCGCCTGAATCTCTGTGTTTGTGTCACACGCTCTCACCGCGCAGTCGCTGGCACCCACGCGCCACCCTGTTAGCCATCTCTAGAAGCAGGCACCAGAGTCAATGATCCGAGGCTGCGATCTAACATGACTGTATCCAGCAACAGCACAAGTCTGGCCAACGCGCTGCCACCCTCGCTAGCAAATCTTACCGTTTTCTTCCCAACGCTTCACAGGCCGCACCGGCCACCATGCACCGCTCCCTTCCGCCTTTTGCAGAAGAAATTGCAGATCCGAGATCGGAGGCTTCCGATCTGTCACCCAGCCACCAACAAGTGCCTCCAGCACACCTGACGCGCCGCCACGTGCCACTCCAGCTGGCCCTTATAGTTGAGCTCACCGCTGCTACATAGTCCCTGCCGCACCGAATCAAAGCACTCCAGCTCACGGAACCTATTGTACGCCCAGCCACACCAGTCCCAACCTCTGCAGTACATGGTCTTACCGTAGTCTCTGCCGCATCCGGATCACGCCCCTGCAGTACTTGATCTGGCTCACGGTAGCTTCTTTGCACTCGTCCACACCGGATCCTAGCCCAAAAAAAAAAAAAAAAATCCAGGCCTTACCCCTACTACACCTCTTCCCAACACAAAGATATTACTCAACCTATTCCTATCATCCTCAATGGCTCCAATTACCCTGCATGAGCTCAATCTATGAGTAGGTAGCTTAAAGGACATTGGTCAGTTTGTTAACTCCCCCCACTCCCTTACGTTTTATCGTGCAATGTGCCATGCACACTGCACGTTACATGGTGTTATTTTAAAATTTTAGAATTTACTTCCCAAAAATGCCCCCAAGACCATTTTCACTACACAAGAGACACTCCCTTTTCCTTCGTCTTTTCCTTCTTTTCCCTGCATCTTCTTCCCCTTCCCTGCATCTCTTTTCGAGATATCTTCTAGATTTTAAACTGGAAATAAGCAAGGGTCTTTGAAAAGTCTTTGGAAGACGTAAGAAATTTCGGAGAGAACAAGGTTGGGATGTCAAAAAAATAATTTTAAAAAAAACCATGAAATTGGTTTAATTAATTATTAATTAACTCACAGTCAGTGAAAATTAGTTAATTAATTAAAGATTTGCATCAAAAAAGGGACATCAGGGGGAGATCTGAATCTCAAACTTGGTTCTCAGAAAGATTTTCTGAGAAAAAGGATGCAGAGATTGCGGAGTTTTCACTATAAACTTTCAAAATAAAATTCAAAATCGCTAATTTGTACTATGATCAAATCCGATATGGTCTGAAACAACACAACCCAATTCCAAAAGGCAAGTTCAAAGCCAAGAAAGTTTGAAATTAGAGCAAATCAAGCGAAAATTCAAAAAAAAAAAAAAAAAAGTTGCAAAACAGAACCAAAGAGAAAAAGAAAGTGAAAGGTCACTGTTTTTCTGTGTTGTCTGTGAGAGAGAGAGAGACGAGGGAGAAGACTCATAAGAGGCAAAAAATCTAGACCCAGAAGCTAAAATTCGCAGAAGTAGAGGAACAAACCTTGGAGTATTCATCCGAAACACAAACTTCTCGTATTTCGTCCCACTAGCAGACCACGCCATGTCCATCTTCCTCTTCTTTCAAAAAACAGAGCACTCCAAGAACAACAGAGAAACATTTCATGGTTTTTTTAAAAAAATTATTTTTCTGACTTTTCCATCCAACCTTGTTTCTCTCCGAAATTTTCTTACGTCTTCCACAAGACTTTTCAAAGACCCTTGCTTATTTCCAGTTTAAAATCTAGAGATATCTCGGAGAGAATGCAAGGGAAAGGGGAAGAAGATGCAGGAGAAAAGAAGGAAAAGGGAGTTCGGTTAAAATGGTCTGTGAGGGCATTTTTGGAAGTAAATTCTTAACAATTTGAAAAATAATACCATGTTTACGTGGAGTGTGCAGGGCACACTACGCAATAAAACGTAAGGAGGGTGGGGAAGTTAACAAACGGACCATTGTCTTTGGGAGTATGTATCTCGCGAAAACTAAGCCTGTTTCTGAGGTTGATGCCTGCTGGAAAAGCAGAATCTATTGCTGCGTTTCTAACTGTATCCGAACTGGCAAAGTATCCATTACAAATTATTTCCTGATTCTCCAACATGTGTCGTCTGTATCCAGCATGACTTTTGGTAGCCTTGACAGTGTCAAGTGTTCGCGCTTAGAAATCAAATTTAAATTTATAAAACACTCGCAATAGCACGAATCTTTGTAGATAGGTCTATATCGAGAGTATCGATCGCAGCGATTGTGTTCGGTTGTATGAGAATGGGAATGTCTAAAATTTCACTAACCCAATCAATAAACAAGAATGCTGTGTTTTAAAATAAAAACTAAATAACAAACGTTAAACTAAGTTACACAAATGGATCTAAAAATAGTAGGGGAGGTATAGGGAATTGATTTCACTCAATCCTCATACCACAAGTGAACTAAATTCTAGCATGAATCTCCAAACAAGGTATGGTTTTGAGCGTGTAAAGGGTTGTCACCCTCCAAACTCATTAAGAAAATACTATCAAAAGAATGAAAAGCATTATAGTTGCACACAAGCTACTCACCTAACATTCTACATGATGATAAAACCGTGTTCTCTAGCATGCGATATAAATTCTTCTTAATAGCCTAACATAAAATCATGAATAAGCATAATATCATAGTTTCCACTCACTCCTTCCATCTCTTCTAAGTTACACTAACATAGATTGAGTCGTGGTCCCTAGCATACCCTATCAAACTCACATAACATCATGTCAAAAGCATCATTGCAATAGCTTAATACTTTTCAATCAAAGACATCAAAAAGCATTGAAATCATTGCCAAAACTTAAACCAATTCCTTATAGACAAAGAACAAGTATCCATCTCAAATGGTATAGATTATTATAAGAATAACCTTATGCATATACAATCACCATACATTTATACAAAATTCAAGCTAAAACCACTCAACCATAGCACTTGGATCAAGGTACATCAAAACCCTACAATGGGTATTAGTTCCATCATATAGAAATTGAAAATCTCCATTGATTTGGAGAACCATTCACTAATGGAAACAAGTGTAAGAGAGGAGTTCAGCTACTGTCCAGAAAGCAAAACAAAGCAAAAGAAAACTAAAACTACCTGGACAGCAAACTAAAAAACGAGTCTCGCCAATTTTGGACAGCAAATACATATATAGTGGAAAAAGAGCCTTGATCTTTCTTAAGGAAGACAACCTAAAATCTGAAGTTCCAGCTATTTAAGGAGTCCTCTGGGAGTGAATTCGGCCACCTACAATGCGCGGCAAGCCGCAATTTTGGACGAAAGAATATCCCCACCCGCCGTTAGTTTGTCAAAAAAGATCTCCAATTTCTGGAAGCCTGCGCCGGCGCTCGAGCACCAGGATGGGTGCTTGAGCACTGGAATGGGACCGATCTCCAAACTTCTGGCAGCACTTCAACTTCTCCAACACTTATCTTCAAGCTTAATGTCCTGATTAATGTTTGGAATTCTCATTAAGACTTCAAAAAAAAGCAAACACTAAAACATCTAAAATCATTATATACACAATACAAACTAAGGTATAACACCATGTGAGTTAAGGGGCTTAAATGTGTAACAATTCAGCACTTATCACCAAGGATGTTCAGACATGTTAGCCACTGTACAATTCACAACCCTTGCTCAGCGTTTCCAAATGTTACCAACGCCAATCAATGCGCAAGAACCAGGTCAGACGTTTATTGAGTTTTATTCACAGATGACTTATATTTGAATTAATTGTCTTATTGTGAGCTAGATTGGCAATCCAATTGATGGCATCTGGTAATACGGCTTTTGCAATAACATGCGCCTTGTCGAGTTCCGTTATAGCGAATTCGTGGATGAATTGAAAATACATCGGGCATTCTCTTCTCCATCCTCACCCATTGCCATCCCTTCGGAAGGCTGCTGCTTAGTGAACTCATTTAGAGTCAGATTCCTCTAGCTATGAATGCTGGACACGTCTGAGATGGTCATGGCCACTTCTTCACGCGATAGCACATGGCTCCTGGTTCCATTCCTCGTTGGATCTTCTTCATCTACTCGAAAAATGTAATGTCACTATTGTCATAAAATTTTGTCGCACAGGATCAATGAGTGTGAGCAAGGCTTTTCTCGAGGAAATTATAGGGTCCTAGTCATAAGGCTCGCTGCTATGCAACGTCATACTGATGCATGCAGATATGTCTTTCACGCAGTGTTGTACCGCAACAACGGCACTATTTCCCACGCAACATATTGAGGCTATTGTTCATCAGGTTTTATTTAAGTTTGCAATCTCAATAGCGAGCAATGTCCACCACCTCAGTAATTTCTTGGTTTCTTGATTCTGGGGGCCTGCTATAATGCAGCATGACACCAGACTCTTCACATCCTTTTGCCCTCTAAATCCCGTTTTAGGCTGATCCTCGGTATTTCATTGCTAATGGCTCAGCACCTAAATGTCAGCCACATCGGGTCTGTTTTCAGCAAAATACTGTCTGTGTCGCGATACAATACTTAGTTTCCTCATCCTTTCATTAAGATCTTTTGTCTGTTGGTTACGCTTTGTGAACTTGACTTAGAATTGCATTTTTCTAAATGAGGCTGTGATGTGCAGGAACCGTAGATGGGACACTAATTGGGGACTGCTGCGTAAGATTGGATGTATGTTGAGCTTTCATCCTCCTTCATCTTTCCTCCACCGTCGTTCTGTTGCTACTTCATCTCGGTCAACCATCCCCCACCACTCTCGGTCCTCAGTTTTAATGGCATTCTGCGTTTGGGACTGTTCCATTTCTGGTTCGTTCCTTAGCATAGCTAGTGCGTCAGTTAGGGTCTATTGGGTCTGAGTCGTTTGATTGTGTTGCGTGTGCAAACTCCGAAAAGCAAAGTGTTTTAGCCTTTTAATAATAGTGACTCCTATTTCTTCTACTTCTTTTGATTTAGTACATTCTGATGTATGGGGTTGCGCCCACCGTCCCCTGACCCATGTGATATAGATACAGTGAGCGCCGTTATTCTTGTGATATTTTGTGGATGATCTAATATATTTTTGGTGCGACACAGATATTCATCATCCTATGGGTGTTAATTCTTTTGGGCAAAAGTCCTGTTCTATATTTTCTCCCTCCTATAACAAGACCTCCTTTCAAGAAATTATCTTTGAATTTCAAAAGATGGTTCAACACCCAGTTGTCTTCGATCGTTGCTGAAACACCTCGAAATTTTCTTTCATAAATCTGATATAATGCCCTTTGGAGCTATGATACTTTGAATTTCTCGTGCTTTCTTTACAACTCCGGTTTGCTCCTCGCAACGTAACTGATCTTGATGCAGGGATGAGCAAGCCTTCTCCACCTCCGAACACAATGCGACTCTCTTACGCCATCTCGTTTCTGATCCTGTCTAGTATAGAAATCTCCCGCGCAGCAAAATAGCGTCCGTACATGCTGCACCTAGGCCAACCTCGCACTCATTACACATGATCCATCCTATACCCCCTGCCATGAGCTCTGTTAGACCAACCAACTTTAGTGTTCTGAAGACTTCTGCTTTCCGGCTTCTATCAGTCCCTCAGATATCATAAATTTTTCGGGGAGAGGGCTACTCTTATCGGCTATTTACACTCATCTCAAGGTAGTAAAGCTCTTCTTCTTGTCCATCTCTTCTCTCTCAACTCTAGCTCTCATAAGTCTCTTAATGAAGGAAATTTCTTCAACTGTTCGTGGTTCCATCTCCTTCGGATTTTAGTCAACTGTCCCCTAAGAGTCTTTATTTGTGTTTGTTCGTCTATTCTTTGTCTACAACCCTCCATGAACGTAACTAAAATTGAACTTTACAAGAACTCACCTTCTGTTCGTCTGTGCAGGTGATCTTGTTGCTTTTATCTTGGATACTAGTGGCTAGCCATTGTATTTGGCAGCAAAGAGCATATTGTTTGTACGTGAATGTTTATCTCACGTGAGTCTTCTCCATCCTGCTAGACACGAACTCTCCATCTTACATTTGAGTACCTTGTTCATCGCATAGTCAATGATTATATTGCGGTAAGCTTGCCAGGGCTTAAAACAGTTATAGTGTGATGTATGGAGGGTGTCTAAGTGGTGTTTCAATCCTAGTTCCACCGACTTCAAGTTCAGTTCCATAAATCACCCTCGCTAATAGGATCTGTTGAGCGATAAAAGGCATCGTTATCTTCAACTCGTGGTCGATAGAATAAGTCGGGTTTGCCTCAATAGAACTCAGCGATGTCTAGTATGCTTGGGATATAGTCATGGGGATTAGATACAAGCTCTCCAGACAACGAGGTTATCTGATGCGCAACCGGTTTGGCAGATGGCTCTCCGATGCCCCTCAATTCCCAGCCTATTGACTCATCTACTGCACCTCCCCGTGTCCGATCCCTCATTGGCTCGTTGTCATTCTGTGGGCGTCGTTGAGAGACTATCTTCAATTTGCAATGTGGTCTGGGCGCTTCCGTGAAAAGATGCAGTTTCCTCAATGGCGACGTTCTGTTCTAGATAGAAGACAGTGTATAATTTTATAAAGCTGCTTCCTTCTCATTTTCATGTTTGCATTGTTATTGACTCTGGCCCTCATTGCTACGTTACACCGCTCATCGCTCCGACATAGTCACTCCGTCCACAACACAAATTTGTACGCCTTTCGTGAGGCTACTACTACTTCGCGAGCTGTCCATCATTTTGGTGATGACTGAAGCATGGTTGTGAGAAACCTACTGGTCTTGGTCACCAGGCTGCTTAAAAGGTCATTTAGGCCATAATAGAGATTTCAGAGTGCTTGAACTTTACTATCTCGGGAAACGACGGTTGTTGGGTGTATGATGCGAGTGATAATATATGAGCTTTGAGATAAATTTGTCTACGTATCAAATTCTGATTGGAGTATTCTTGTGATGACGCGATTTTCATATCTGTGGGCAATGTCTTATTAGTGTCAGAAGATGGGGGTATTTCTACGCTTTTTGTTGTATGTGGTTGATATGATTATTATCAGCAGATGATGTCTGCCGTATTCTCAGGAGTATGGTAATTGATTATAAGGGGACTTTTTGCACCGATGCGTCCCTTACTGTCCGATCCCGACTTTGCAGCAAATGCCAGTCTTGAAGTCGCATAACAAGTTTTGAGGCAATGTCAATGTGGCGGGATTTTGGGCTCGTTTTTTGTGGGACCTTCACTTTCTTGGGTTGGTATAGTTTTTCTAGTATTTGGGCCATGTGCAGAAATAGACTGTGTTTCATTCACATAATGGCTCGTTTGCTTAGTGCATGCGAAGCTTATATGAGTCAATGCACATCCCTCCCCCTGGAGCTTACTCCTTCGTTGACCACCACATCTCCTCTCCACAGCGACTTGGCTTAGTTTCTGGTAATAATGATACTAACATTGTGTAGTCCTCTCCGCGCCGCATCCTCGCTTCTGCGGTTCACACCGCTTACCCACCGCTCGCTCTCGGCTTCTTGCCAACCATCTCAGCCTTCTACCTTCCGCCACCCCCCCTCCTAGAGATGAATGGTTATAGACATCTTCGCACATTCGAAAGTTTGTTTCTAGTTTCTATGATCTGCACTTTCATTTGGCATGATAATGTTGGTTTATCTCCTTTTGTTGTAGTGGTTGATTGATTATTATCGAGATGATGTTTTGCCGGTATTCGTTGACCTTCAACAGTTTTTGCCAACATTTGAGATGAAGGATTTGGGTCCTTTGGCTACTTTCTTGGGTTGGAAGTTTCTTCCAGTT
>FXXK01002887.1:7638-20521 GCA_900184695.1 Betula pendula
AAGAAGAGAGATAGCGCTTAACCCTGGGAGTTTCAGAGTGGGACCAAATCCAAAGCATACTTAGGAGGTTTGGTGTAGACAACCTCAAATGGTGATTTTCTCGTAAACATGTTGCACATACTGTTGAATGCAAACCTCTATCTGAGGAAGATTAAGATCCCACTACTTCGGCTTGTCTCCTGAGACGCATTTGAGCATGTTACCGAGAGTCTGGTTGGTCACCTCAGTTTGACTGTTGGTTTTGTGGATGGCATGTGCTAGTGTACTTGAGTGATGTGTCAAACCTCCCCTCATAAAGTTACCCAAAGTGATTGAGGAACTTGACATCTCGGTCGGACGTGATTGACTTGGGTACTCAATGTAGGTGGACGACCTCTTTAAAGGACAGATTGCTATGTGGGATCATTCGAGGTCTTCCTACAAGAGATAAAGTGTGCCATTTTGGAAAATCTGCCAACTACAACAAAAACAGAGCCATACCTCGTTGAGTCCTCGATAGTCCTCATAAAAAAAGATTGTTTTTGGATTTTCTAAACTAAAAACTAAACTAAAAAGACTTGAACTAAAGCAAGCAAATTATAAGATAGAGTAGTGGGAGAGTATAGAGAATTGATTTTACTTAATCCGAATACTACAAGCAATCCATATCTAGCATAGATCTTTAGCAAAAGTATAATACGAGTGTGTAAAGGTTGTCATCTTTACAACATACTCAACATGAAAATACTACTAAGAGAAAATAATAGAACATCATAGCTTTGCACTAGTCATCACCCTAACACTACATGTAAATATAACTCGTGTTTACTAGCATGCAATATAAATCTTCTATTAGCCTTATACAATTCAATGAAGAAAGTATAAAATAATCATACGTTTCCACTACACTTTCCACCTATTCTAATTAATTTAAGTGTGGATTGAATCGTGGTCTCTAGCATATCCTATCAAACTCACATAAAATCATGTCAAAAGCACTATTGTTTTTTGGATGAATGAGTATGAATATCATATATCAAATGAACCAATGAAACAAGGGTAGCAAAAGCAAACCCAGCCGCAATACACAGCAACCAAACTTGCAGAAAAAGAAGGAACAAAACCAAAACGCAAAGGCAATAAGGGCAGCAAAAGCAAACCCAAACAGCAAAACAACAACAACCAACTTTGCAGAAAACAGAGAGGAAGCTAACCAAAACACAAAGGCAACAATCCTACACTAAATACCATCCGAGAGGCACCATTGATGACAAAGCTCAAACATTGCCAAGGGTCCTTTTAAATTTACCCTTACCCAAACCCAGGACCCTAACATCCACATGGATTTTCTGCAGAATTTGGTCGTCAAACAAGGGAGATGATAACTGCTGAATGTTTCACATTCAAGCCCTTAATAGCATATGTTAAGCCTTAGTTTGTATTGTAATTTAATATTTTATTTTGTTTTAGTGTTTATTCTATTTTGTAGGGCTTAATAAAGAACACTAACAATTCTATCAAATTCGGGCTGAAAATACATCAACTTTTGCAAAGCTGATGACCAATGACCTTTGCGCACTCTTTTGGTCATAACTCCTAGCTCAAAATCCAATTGAGGCAAAGTCAAGGGCATTGGAAAGAGGACTCAAAGAGGAACAATTCATCAAGCAAATCTGAAGCAGAAAATGGACGCTCAAGCGTCAAAAAGAGGATCGAGCGTCGCCAGCAGCTGACGTCCGAGCGTCAAAAAGTGGTGATCGAGCGTCCACGGTTCCAGATCAGTTCCGTCACTGACCTCCGCGTACTGTTTTGACCATATCTCCCAGTACAAATATCGGATTGAGTCAAGGTCAGGGCGTTGGAAAGAAGACTTCCAGACGCACAAAAGCTATTTTATGCAAAGGATCAGATTCAGACGTCTTTGTGGTCAAAAATGCCGGTGAAGTTCAGAACTTTTCTGGAAACGCAAATATCAGAAAATATCTTAAAACCCAGAAAAGTTATCAAAATTGCGGCTTGCCAGCTATGGTGAGCGCCGAAATCACATCCTAGAGGACTCTAAAACAGCTGGATTAGATTTTTAAGCATTGATCTTTCCTTAAAGAAAGATCAAACTCCTCTGCCTCTATATATGTATTTGCTGTCCGAGAAGAAGAGGGGAGCAGTGTGTTCTGTACAGCCCGACCCAGTGTGTTTTTGTTGTAGTTTTTAGTTTAGTTTTCATTTATTTTGCTTTTGTACATAGTATAGAACTCAACCCATAGCTCCAATTTTCCTTAGGAAATGGATTTTCTTCAAATCCATTGAAGAAATCCAAATCCATGAGGAAATGAATCCCATTTAGGGTTTGATGCAATTTTTTCCATGGGGTTATGAGTTGAGGTAGATTGTATTTAGGTATGGATTTTGTATAAATGGTATAATGATTGCATTTGCTTAAGGATTTATTATTAATGAATACCATTTGAGATAGAAAATTGTTCTTTGTCTATGAAGAATTGTTTGAGTTCTGAATGATTACCATGCTATGCAATGATGCTTTTTGACTTGATGTTATGTGAGTTTGATAGGGCATGCTAGGGACCACAACTCAATTCCATGTTAGCTTAACTTAAGATAGAGGGAAAGAGGGGTGGAAACCTATGATGCCTTATGCTTATTTCATGATAATTGGTAAGCTATTACGAGGATTTATATCGCATGCTAGGGAACACGAAGTCTCACATGTAGGTTTAGATTTCTGTCATTTAAATTTATGTCATTTTAGGTGAGTGACTAGTGCGAATTATGATGGTTTATCATTTTCTTTTGATAGTAAATTCTTGTTGAGATCGTTGTAAGGATTGACAACCTTTACACGCTCATATTATGCCTTTGTTAAAGATCCCATGCTAGATACAATCTGCATTCTATTTTTATCTTTACTTTACATGTCGTTTACATTTATGTCTTTTACACTTAATGTCATTTACATTTATGTCATTTCAATTATGTCATTTAAAGTTTATGTCATTTATGTTTAAAGTCATTTAACTTTATGTCTTTAAGTTTTTAAAACAAAACCCTTTTTTTTCACGAGTCAAGCTAGAGAACACCTTGAAGGCTTGACGAACAACCATCACAGTCCCTGCGGATCGATACCCTCTTTTTAGAACTATCCTGCAAAGGTGTGATCTAACGCGAGCGGTTAATTATAAATGTAAAATTCGGTGCGCGCTCGCGTGCGTATCAGGAGAACCACCATGTCTAATCTCATTCTTTGTCCTCCAAATGTGATAAATGGAAGCCACCAAAGACAAGCTTAAAAAGAAAGGCAGACAAGGTTTTTTTTCCCCAAATGATTTATCCCCCAACCAATAATACTTCCCAACTGGTAGGAGGATCAAGAATAGAGCATTTCTCCATGACCGACACCAAACTCGCTTGCTAAAACCACATAGGAAGAAAAGGTGGGAACGATCCTCCACACTAGCCTTACAAAAAACACAATTTGTCTCCCCTTGAAATCCCCAATGCAGGCATACGGTCTCTAGTACTAGAGCATTCCTGATAGTCAACTAGGAAAGAAAAGCATGCTTAGGAATGGCAAGAGGAAAACCACACCAAGGAGTACCAATCAATTAGACTTTGTTTCTCCCGAATAGCAACCCAAGTACAAGAGCTAGAAAACCTGCCATCCTTGGAGACAATCCACTTTGGCTGGTCCACTTCACCAACACATCAGACCTAGCTGGCAACCAATTCCAATGACCATCAACAATAACAGAAGAAAGCTTAGCATCAAGCTTATTCCTAGCATCAAACACAACACGAAAACCTATGTTTCCTTAATAAAGACAGTGAAAACATAGAATTCATTCTTAACAACATCACAAGTAGGGGTGGCGATTTTTGACACACCCGCGGAACCTGACACGAAAATATCGGGTTTGGGTTGGGGTTATCGCTTATGACCCGTTTAGTTAATGGGTCACCCGTCGGGTGACCCGGTAACGCAATTCAAAAAAAAAATGTGAAACCGAAACGCACCGGTTTGCACATTCTGATTCACTACACTAAATTCACTGATTCACAATTTCACAAATCGTGCAGAATCAGTTTTCACTCAAATTGCACCAGATTCTCTTCACTCTTTAGTGATTTCACCACGCCTTGTTGTCGTCCTCACGCCGAAGTCGCGACGCCGAACCTCGCCGTCCTCACGCTGACGCCTGTTGCCTTCTACGCACGCCGCCAGACGCTCTCTCTCTCTCCGATCTCCCCTCTCTCTCTGGAAAGCTGTAGCTGGTAGCCCGTAGATCTCCCAGACTCCTCCCCGACGCCATCGTCTCCCACGCACGCCGCTGGCCGCTCTCTCTCTGAACGCCGTAGCCAGTAGCCCGTAGATCTCCTAGACTCCCTCGACGCTGTCGGCTCCCACCGCACGCCGCCGGTCGCTCTCTCTCCTCGATCTCCCTCTCTTTCGGACGCCGCAGCCGGTAGCTTGTAGATCTCCTAGACTCCCTCGACGCCGTCGCTCGCTCCACACACGCCCGGACCTCTCTCTCTCGATCTCCCGATTCTCCCTCGACACCGTCGCCTCCCACACACTTTCATGGTTTCGGTCTTCAGAGTTCAGAGAATCAAAATCAGAAGTGGCTGATTAGCCTAATTTTCTTTTCATTCGAGTCGGTCGGGTCTAGTAAAACCAGACTCCGGAAGGCACGACCCAGCAACTAAACGGGTTGCTGGGTCGTGCCGGGTGACCCGGTTATTAAATGGGTTGTGTTATGGGTGACCCGTTAATAAACGGGTCGGTGTTCGGGTTATCCTTAACGGGTTGGCGGGTTAAGCGGGTAAACCCGAACCCGACCCGCATCAACCCGTTTTGACAGCCCTAGTCACAAGTAACCTTATCCTTATAAGATTTACCAATAGAAAAAGGGATTTGACAAGTATTAGTTACCCGTGTTTCGATTCCCTTCTTGATCCAACTGATCTTGTAAGGGTTTGGGTGTTTCTCGGTCTTTAGTTGCAAAGCTGCTACAAGGGCCTTGGAGACGATGTTCTCACAGCACCTACTGTCAATTATCAAATTGCATACTTTCTGGTTGATGGTGCAACGAGTATTAAAAATGCTGTGTCGTTGCGTCTTCTCCTCTTGTTTTGGTGTTAGCAACACCAGTTGGATGATGCAATTGACAAATTCCCCGTCATCACCCTCTGCAAATTCCCCATCGGCATGCTCTCCTAGATCCTCCTTTTGTCCAGTCGTCCTCTTCAGGCAAGCACACATCTTCATCTACCGGCTCTACATGTTCACTGACCGCTGGGCTGGGTACGCGTTCGAACGATGGCTCGGTTGGCCACAATGAAAACACTTTCCTAGCATCGGCCGGTTGTATGGGTTGCTGTTGTTGGGGCCCTTTCCTTGAGATTGGGCGGTAGCGCCCTTAGGTGGTTGGATACCGCTACTCTCTCTTTGTGACTGCCGAACTTGTTGGGTTTGTTGTTGGCTTGGTGGTGTATGGGACTCCATTGTCTTTGACGCATGTCTGAAGGTTTGTGATGGTGAGGGTTGTTGTGCCAGCTGTATTTCAATCTTCATAGCTAGGTTCATCACCTCAGATAGTGTCCAAACGATATGTAGGGTGACTTGATCTTGAATGACTAATTGTAGCCCACCAACATATCGTGCAACTTGCTGCCCTTCTATCTCCAAAAGGTTATGATAAGTGTTGAATATCACACATTCAAGCCCTTTAACTCGCATATGTTAAATCTTAGTTTGTGTTGTAATATAATGTTTTGTTGTGTTTTAGTGTTTGTCTTATTATGTAGAACCTAATGAAAAATACAAGCAAAATTATTAACATTAGGCTTAAAGTGTATCAAGAGAAGTTGAAGGGCTGAAGAATGCATGGCAATCGAGTGCCACAATCTAGGGATCGATCACAACTGGCGATTGAGCGCCATCGAAGCTTCCAGTTCTAAAAATATCTTTGACAATAAATGTCAGAAAGTTAATATCTTTTATCAACTTTTGTGGTTTGGTAGGTTATGGTGGGCGCCAAATTTTCTCCTCAAAGGTGTCCTAGCCACTTGGACTCAAGATTTTTACCTTCTTATCTTGTACAAAGATCTGAAGTCTCTCTCTCTCTATAAATGAAAAAACCATCCGAGACTTGTAGAGAGTTCTGATTTTTAGTTTCAGTGTAATTTTTAGCTCAAGTTTACATTATTTTCTTGCTTTGATAGTAAGTAGAACTTGACCCATAGCTCCAAAACTCTTTAGGATATGGTTTTCTCCAATCCAATGGAGATTTTCAAATCCAACATGAGTAGCTAAACTCTTTTATAGGGTTTAATGTAATTCTTTCTAAAGTGTTATGGGTTGATTGTGTTTAGCTAGGATTTTATGCATATGTATAATGATTGTATAGCCGAAGAGGGATTGTTCTTCATGATTATATCATTTATGATGAAATCCTTTTCTTGTCTATGAGAAATTCTTTTTGTTTTAAATGAATTCAATGTTTTCATTTTCTTTGATTGAGGGAACTGGGGCTATGCAATGATGCTTTTTGACCTGATTTCATGTGAGTTTGATGAGTTATGCTAAAGACCACGAATCAATCTACAACTTAGGTTAATGTAGTGTAAGTGGAAAGATTAGTGCAAACCTATAATGTCTCATGCTTTTTCCTTGAATTGTGTATGCTTTTAGGAGATCTTATAATCCATGTTAGGGAACACAAGTTATCTCACATGTAGATGTTAGGTGAGTGATTGGTGAGGAACTAAGATGCATTATCATTTTCTCTTGATAGTATTTTCATGTTGAGGTCTTCGTATGGTTGACACCTATTACGCGCTCGTATTATGCTTATGATAAAGATTCATGTTAGATACAGTTTGCTTGTAGTATGAGGATTGGATAAAATCAAATCCCTATACTTTTCCTACTACTTTTATCTTACTTGCTTATCCTAATTTATGCTTACATAGTTTTAGTTTTTAAAAGAAAACAAAACCATCTCTTTTTTTGAGTTGAGTTGGATGAAATTTTAGGAACTTCATAGCCAAACAACCACCACAATCCCTGTGGATCGATACTCTCTTTATAGACCTATTCTGCAAAGGTTTGCTCTATCACGAGTGGTTATATAAATTTAAAGTTGAAAATTCGTGCGTATCAATTTTTGGCGCCATTGCCAAGGATTGTTCTTAAAACGGTTGCTTATGAAGTTTTTAGGATCACATCTTGTTTGATTCTGTAAATAATTGTATATTCTGTCCATATAGTTAATTTAATACATAAAATCGTCTTTGTATAAAATTTTGTTTCTGTTTCTGTTTTTGCAGAATTGTGGGGATCGAGTGCCAGATTTTAGGATCGATCGCCAGCTTGTGATCAAGCACCCTTCTATGGGGATTGAGCGCTAGTCTCCATGCCAGTAGCATTGAAGCTAGTGTTCACGGCAGAAACTTGTACCTTTTGATTTTGTTTTTTTTCCTTTCATTATTATTTTTGTTGTGTTCTATATATATTGTATTAGTGCTTGGTAGTTTATGTTTGGTCGCCGCTCATTATCATTGCCTATTTTTTCGTGCGACCTAGACCTAGAACGTATTCTTAGACAACTAAGGACCGAAAGTGACTTAAATCTACGAGCACGAACTGTAGAACACATGGCTAAAAAACAACGAATTATTTTATTGAGGGACCATTATGTTCCCTCCACTTATACACTATCTTCATGCCTTCGGTTGCCAAACATCACGGCAACCCAATTTGAAATTAGGTCTAGCATTATCTAAATGCTTCCATCATTTTATGGACTTAATAATGAGGATCCTTATAAGCTTATATAAATTCATTGATATATTTTCAACCTTAAAGTTGTAGAATTTTAATGAGGACGCTTTAAGGATGCGCCTCTTTCCGTTTTCCCTTAAAGATAAAGCCAAACATTGGCTAAACTCCTTAGGACAAGATTCCATTACTTCTTGGGCTTAAATGCAACAAGAGTTCCTAAAGAAGTATTTTACTATAGGGAAAACAAATAAAATACGGAAAGCCATCACTGGCTTTTCACAAATTGATGGTGAATCTTTTCACGAGACATGGGAAAGAATGAAAGACCTTTTACGAAAGTGTCCACACCACGCTGTTCCAAAGCGACAACAAGTACAATATTTGTATAATGGCTTAAATGAGCCTTATAGATAAATGGTAGATGCCTCGTGTGGAGGTACATTCATGTTGAAAAGCAAGGATGATGCATGAATTCTTTTTGAAAACCTTGGTGAAAATTTTTTACACCATACATCATCCAATCGTAGGGGACTTGCTTCTAAAAATCAGAAAAATGAAGATCTTTTCGAAGTAAGCCATCCTTCAAAGGTTAACCTCTAAGGTAGATGCTTTATCTCGAAAACTTGATCAAATAATAGCAGCTGATTTTTCCCCTACACCCGTTAGTCACATTTCTACTCCACATGAAGTATGTTCATTTTGTTCCAGCCCATTGCATCAGGCGAAAGGTTGTCCTGTCATTGGACAATTTTCTGAAGTTCCTCCTGAGCAAATGAACGCAGCTTTCTTTAGATCGGGTAATGATCCTTATTCTAATTCATACAATCCGGGATGGAGAAATCATTTTAATTTCTCTTGGCGAGCTCAAGCTCCAGGAAATCCAGGACCTTCTGTAGGATTGCATAATCAGGCACACCCGATACCTCCTAATCAGTCTTTTAATCAATCCTCCAATTATCGACCCCCTCAGCATCAATACCAGTTAGCTCCTCCTCCTCCTAGGAATTATGCATTTGAGGAGAAAATATTGACTGCTCTTGGCAACCTTGAGGCAAATACTTAGTTGCTAAATTTTCACTCTCAATCAATTGCCAAGCTAGAAGGTCAAGTTGGATAGCTGGCAAACTCGCTTAACCAGAGGAAAGAAGGGAAACTTCCCTCCCAACCAGTGGCCAACCCTAAGGAACAACACATAGTCGATGGGAATGCTTCCAACAGCACTACCCATGAGCAAGTCCAGGCGGTCACCACATTGAGGAGTGGAAGAGTAATCGATAACAAGGTTGGAAAGGAAGGAAAGGGAAATGATGTACCCCTACAAAATCCAAATTTAACCCCACAGATGCAGAATTTTATGAATATAGGTTCACATCAATTCCATCTTTTAATGATAAGATGGTGGAACCTATAAAAAATAACAATGGATCTGGTAAGCCAAATGAATCTTCTAAAATAAGGAGCAGTAAAAGAATGAGAAAAGAAAAATCATTTGGACTAGATTTCATTGTTTATTTGGTTGAGGGATCTAGAGATTCATCTTGTAAACAAAAGATGATTTCACCTAATTTAGAATCGGATCCTTTGACATATGAAGAGGCTATGAAGTCTCAAGATTTTGCATTTTGGAAGGAAGCCATTAATGATGAAATGGATTCTATAATAGGTAATAATACATGGAAATTAGTAGACTTACCCCCTGGTTCCACTCCTATTGGTTGTAAATGGATTTTTAAAAAGAAATTGAAGGTAGATTGAACCATAGAGAAATTCAAAGCAAGGTTAGTTGCTAAAGGTTTTAAACAAAAAGAAGGTTTGGATTATTTTGATACTTATGCCCCTGTTGCTAGGATTGCTACCATTAGAACATTGATTGCATTAGCATCTATTTATAATTTTGATATTCATCAATTGGATGTTAAAACTGAGTATTTAAATGGTGAGTTTGAAGAAGAGATTTATATGCGTCAACCTAAGGGACTTATTTTGTCAAATCAAGAAAAGAAAGCTTGTAAATTGGTAAAATCTCTTTATGGTCTTAAACAAGCTCCCAAGCAGTGGCATGAAAAGTTTGACAAAGCTATGATTGCAAATGGTTTTAAAATTCATGATTCTGATAAATGTGTTTATAGTAAGTTTTATAAAAATCAAAGAGTCATTATTTGTTTATATGTTGATGACATGTTGATTGTTGGAACTGATTTTGAGAGTATAGAAAATACCAAGAAATTTTTGTCTTCAAGTTTTGACATGAAAGATTTGGGTATTGCTAATGTGATTCTTGGTATTAGAATTATCAGGAATATTGAATGGTTAATTCTTATTTAATCACATTATATTGAAAATGTTCTTAAAAGGTTTAATCAATTTGATTGTAAACCTGTGACTACACCTTTTGAAGCTAGCATGAAACTCTATCTTAATACTGGAAGAGTTGTCGACCAATTGGAATATGCTAGAGTTATTGGTTGTTTGATTTATGCAATGACATGTACTAGACTTGATATTGCTTTTGCAGTTGGTAAAATGAGTAGATATACTAGTAACCCTGGTCATATTCATTGGAATGCTGTACACATGATTCTTAAATATTTAAAGAATACCATAAATTATTGTATATAGTACAGTGGGTATCATACAGTCTTGGAAGGATAGACAGATGCTAGTTGAATCATGGATAACAATGATCACAAATCAACCAGTGGATGGATATTCATCCTTGGTGGAGGAGCTATCTCCTGGGGTTCTAAAAAACAAAACCTTGTTACAGACTCTACTATGGCAGCGGAGTTTGTAGCTTTAGCTTCTTGTAGCAAAGAAGTGGAATGGTTAAGGAATTTATTAATAGAAATTCCTGTATGGTCTAAGCCTATGCCACCTATATCTTTACATTGTGATAGTTAGGCCACACTATCACGGGCTTATAGTCATATTTATAATGGCAAATCCTGGTATATTGGTTTAAGGCATAGTTATGTGAATGCAATTACTCACTGATGGAGTAATTACAATTGATTTTGTGAGAGAGTGTCGAAGGTGGTGCTGCCTTCTATGAGATTAAGATTTTTTCTTTAGAGCGCTCATGAAACCGGGATATAGACACAACGTCAATCCACGTGTCGGCTTATAGAATTACCCAAGGAGAAGAAAAAGCATGTAAGAGATATGTCCGGCTAGTCAAAAAGGATAACTGGTTCAAAGCTTGTCTACCATGATATTCTGATTCGCTTTGTCATATTATCATTAAGTAAAGGTTCAAGTCCTCAAGACATCTTCATTTATGCATGAGTTTTCCTATTCTTGTCAAGTTGTATTTTGATTTTGAAAATGGTGGGGGATTGTTAAAGCATTTCCAAAATTATTATTTATATATATTTATTTTGAGGTTTGGAATGTTTTAAATTGAATGTATTAAAGAACATTAAATGATGAGAGTCCCATTGGGAAAGGAATTAGTCATGATCATTTAACATGGTGATTTGATCTAGACCATATGATGCTTTTATGGTAGATCCCGCTGTTGGATTTATTAGATCGTTAGTAAAGCTAATTGTAAGATAAGATTAAGCTTGATCTAACGGCGGTTGAAATTAATCTAATGGTTAAAATTAATCTAAGGGTCATAATGAAGTATCTGTTGGAATGATAGTTTATTACAGTTATTGATAACAGTTTATTATTGTTATAAAAAGAGTTATTTATTGATATTAAATAATTGATGGATAATAACTACTGTATCAATGAAACTATTGCAGTTATCAAAAATCTAAATGTTGTGTTGTGTCTCTTACAAGAATAAAAAAATTTGAGGGTATTTGGTTTTAGTTTTTGTTTGTGCAAAACGCAACTAAAATAATAGAGAATTCTGGGCTCCATTATATCTTGGAGAGATATTTGCTTATAACCCATTTGCATATCTTTTTTGGTGGGGACAAATAATTTCTTAATGAAAATGACGATGTAATGCGCCTTAAAACCATTTCATTTCTCTGCCTTCTTTTATATTTATCTCCAACAATCTATGAGTTATTTTGTTTCCCTCGAAATATTAAGTCAATCAAAGTTTGATAAGAGGTTGAAAAGGAACCGAGAAGACAAGTTGGTCAAGCTGCCAACAGAGGGTCATTCAAACGGTCTTAGAGCAGTCTCATTGGATTAACTATATTCAACTTTTAGCTAAGATAGCTAAGAAAAATATTAAATCCTCCTCCATCCGAATTCTGCATCTTATATCTAAATTAGATTTGGGCTCCGTTCGTGAACAGTGTCACGCCACATGGGGCGTGATACTGTTCACGAACGGATACTTATTTTATTAGTTTTTCTCCCCCTCTCTCTCTCTCTCGAGTTTCGAGATTTCCACTTCCTCTTCTCCTGCGTTTCCTCTTCACGCATCTGACTATCCACCTTCCTCTTCTCCCAAATCCACCCTCCTCTTCTTCGTTCTTCTGCACTAGTGAGAGAGTCTATGCCACATACGTCCTTTCTCTACTTAATATATATAATTCTTCAAAAGGCTACAAATAATGGGTTTTAATGCATCTAAAAGCAGCACTCGTCCCATGGCAGCAAGAAAAGGTAATCTTCATATTTTTCTAAAGGTGTATTTGGTATTGTTAATTTTGGTGGGTTGGGTGTTTTGGGGTTCCAATTGATTTTGATTTTCTGTGGGTGTTATTCTTAGTGGTGGATGTGGATAATTTGGGTGAAATGAGAAACATGAATTCTTGATAAAGCTAAAATCGAAGAGATGAAGAATCAGTGTTGGGCCATACGAAGAAGAAGGCTCAGATAGAGAAGGAGAATTAGTTGCGCAAGGAATCAGTGCTTGCTCTCTGCATTTGTCCTTTGTTTGGCTTCCGGGAATCTCATGGTCAAAATTTGTGAGTTTCTTGTGTTTGATTTGTTTGATCGAAACTTGTGGATTGCTTGTGTTATTTTCTGAAAAATCAGAGGCTCTTAGAGTTGCTTTGGTGATTTTGGGTTGGGAATTCTAGTATAGTTGAGTAGTTTTGGCTTTTCAGACAAGGTTTGGAGGGTTGCTCTTCTGGTGGAATGCTGGGATTTTGTTTCCTGCTGCTCTGATTGATAGTCTTTGCTATTTAAAGA
>FXXK01002888.1:0-32201 GCA_900184695.1 Betula pendula
TATTTGCTATTTGTGGTGTTTGAAGTCTGTTGATAGAACACTTAAATGGTTATTTGTGAAAACTTAAGCCGTTATTTGTAAATTGCAGCGTTTGAATGATTGAAATCACACCATTCGACAAATTTCCCATCCTATTTTATGCACCGCTCTTCATGATTCCTCTGTACAAACTCAAAGGGAAAAAACGTAATTTTAGGTAAACGACTAAAATACCAGGCAAAGACAAAAATAACTCTGCTTGATTTAACTGTGATAAAAATAAAATAAAATAAAGGCAAAAGTGTAAAACTACACTATCAAATAAAAATTACTATTTACGATGCATTCCCACTTTTTATATACTATGCATGTATCAATTATCACCATAACACTTTTTTTTTTTTGTCATTTTATTGTCTTCTCCCTTATCGGAGGCATGGACGGCATGGTTTACTCCAACGACTTATCTCCACCATACAATTTATTAATAATTGAAAAATTATAATATAATTTTAATGAATGGTGAAACATCATTGGCGATATTACCTATGTGGTTGTAATCCACAACTCTTAACTCCTACTTCACAAATCCTTTACCTAAATCCTGTCACGCTTAATATACGGGTTGCAATGGTCCAAGTGTCCAGCTGATAAAAAAAAACAAGATTAAAAGACTAAATAAAAGTGTTCTCAAATCTCACGCACTCTTAGTGCACAATCATTCGATCTTTTTATCTGTCAGTGAAATTCTTCTATTTGATATAATAGTCTCATTGATAGTAAACCACAGTAAGATCAGTGTTCCAATTCCGCAGTTTAGTTTGCCTTCGCAAGAAAGAAAACTAAAAGTGAAGTAAATTTTTTATTGTTATGCCAATGATATACCCACACTATAAAAGAAAGGGATTTAAGAAGGGGAGGCGCTAATAGCGAGTTACAGGAACGGTTGGAGATCTAAGGGTAAGAGATTTGTGTATTGCAACGTAATATATAATTTCGCTTTGCGACTCATCGGCCGAGAGTTGGAGTTCAGGAAGGTGATCAAGGTGTGGTTTTTATATATATATTTGTGTTTAGGTGTTGAGAGAAGGTTGGGAAAGGGAGATTATTTGTTGTCTTTTATTATGGGTTTGTGTTTTTGTATGTTTTCTTTTGTTAAAAAAATCATTGACTTACAAAATAATTTCCAATCACAGTTTAATAAGAGTTTGGACGATTTGAGTATTCTATCAACGTTGCGGAGCAAAAGCACTCATAGAAACACTATAAATCACACAGTTTTATAGACATAATCGCAACAAAATACAATATCTAGCAACATAATAAACACAACACAAGACGAACTTTAAAAAGAAATCTTAGACACGGTATACTTACTCGATCTAAAGGGTGAGGACTCGGGAGTTTTAGAGAGCGGTGAGGAAGAATTGAAGAATAGAGAGATGGTGGGAGTTGTTATTTGCTGTTTGCGGTGGTTGAAGTATGTGGGAAGAAAACTAGAACGATTATTTGATGTATACATGCATCTGAACACACCGTTTACAAAAAAAAAAAAAAAAAAACTGAAGCGATTATTTGAAGCATGCAACATTTGAACAAATAAGGGCAAAAACGTAAAATTACATTATCAAATTAAAAGCACTATTTGCGAGGCATTCCCACTTTTTATATACCTTTAGGTAAAGAGATATAGTAATTCTATGCGCATGACCAATATCCCCCATCTGTCCATGCTGATGTGGTGTGGTCCTGTCAGTCACGCCATGTCACCCCTTTTTTTTAAAAAAAAAAAAAAAAAAAATCAAACCAACGTGTGTTTAATTTTTCACCCACCCAAATTTTCCTCCAAATGCTTCCCACCAAATTCTTCCCCACAAATCAAAGCTACTCCATCTCCATCTCCTCCCCTCCCCCACAATCAAGGGCAGACCTAAGTGTTGTGGTTGGGAGAATGAATGTCCCTCCAAAATATTTAAAATCCTTCTTAAAGTATACATATTTTATAAATTAGTCCCTCCAAAATGATATTTTTGTTCCCCCAAAATAATATTTTTATCCCTTTTAATTATTTTTTCTAGTTTTGCTAACCTCTTTCAACATAAAAAATCTAAATATACCTCATTCATTTAGTTTCCCTCTAAACTCTAGTGAGATATTATATGTAATGTGTTTTTGTATTTATATAAGTCCATCTCCCCAATTTATAAAAAATAAAAGTCTGTCCCCTCATACCAAAAATTATGGTTCCACCCCTACCCACAATCAACCACCACCCTCCAGCTACACACAAGCACCACCAACCATCTTTTGTGACGTCCCCATCGCCGTCCACCAGCATTTTATACAAATCTTTTGCTTCCCTGAGCAAAAGTGTGTGTTGTTTTAAAAGCTTTGAATTTTCTGCAAAGTTTGGGCCTTGTAAGTAGCTTTGGCTTAGTTAGACATTTATTTTCTTGAAAATATAGTTTCAACTAAGTTGGCATTTAATTGAGAAAGTTTGATAAACGAATTTGGATTTTACGCAATGGTGGCCAAGATAGTTGAAGCTGAAAATTAAGAAGCCATAGAAGAAAGCAAATCCCTCAAAGACGGTTCCAATTGTGGGTACAAGTCACTTCACTCTCTCGTGAGCGCAAATCTCACGTTTGAGCTCCTCCAAGTCATTAACTTTGTTTTTTATTTTTTTCCTTTTATTTCTATTATTTTTTTCTAGGTTTATCAACTGGAGCTAAGTTTTCCTTACATATGTATCAAGGTCATAGAATCAACATGTTTCAATCTGAGCTAATACTTTGTCTGATCAATTTGTTTTATAAACTCTTTGTACTATTATTGCACTTACAATGTGGTTCACTGTTTTCAATTTATATATATATATATATACAAAAAGGAATTGGTTCTTAAATATATATATGAATTGTTGTAGCCGTGTAATTGAACCCAAAAGCAAAACCACATGATTAAGGATTTGGTTCCTCTACAGTGAAGATGGGTCCAAAAAGAAGAGAATGGTGGCTAATAAATTATTTTGTTTAATACTGAGAACGTATGGGGAGGAGGAGTCGATGATATGAAAGAGTTGCGTTATAACTGAAAGAAAATACCTACATGACTCTCATTGATAATAAATTTCTACTATCTTATAATTCATGTTATTTTTGGCCGTTGGGAGATTAAAATGTTTTCTCTACCAAGCCAAATTGTTGCGTGGGCTTTTAGTTATTCTTGCAAAATATGCATTGGGCAATCTACTGGTTAGATTTATTTTTGTTTCTTTCTCGTAATAGAAACATACACACAACATAATAAGAGTTGGCACAATGTGACTAATTGCAATTGCAAACATGAACCAAACAAATCTATGAATCAATTGCAAACATGAACAAACAAATCTATGTCGAAAATAAAATTTCATATTTGGCATAAGATCATCTTCATAGTTTCCCTTAACAATGTTGAATATGTTGAAAAGTGCATTGTATTGTAATGCATTTGTTTTTTTATTTTAACTAAATTTGAAGTTTTATTGGAATAACTTATAGATGAACTTGTCACTCTCTATAACACTCAATGATTTAATTAGGACGATTAAGAACACTTTGATGTAGATTTTAATATTAAAATAAATCAAATATACTTAAAAAAATATATTTGATGTTTAAATTTTATATTCCTAATTTAAATTGAGAAGTACTTAGTTTGAACTAGGCTAAAAAAAATATAATTTTTGAAACTTTAGGAATTTTTAAGAATGATAGGAATTATATATATATGTATGTATGTATGTATGTATGTATGTATGTATTTTCTCTAGCATTCACATAAATGAATGCTAGAACTAACATGCATGCAGTAAATAATAATAATAATAATAATAAAATACAAATAATAATGAAAAGTAGAATAGTTTATCTAATAGTTTATGAGCACTGCTACATTAGCCCAATTATATAAAAATAGAATGGAAGTTGAGTTTGTAGCATTATTCACAATCAATAGTTTCATACTAAGACTTAACTGTATAATGAAAAAAAAATAAAATATGATTTTATGTTAATCTTCATGAAAAGTAGACATTGGCAATAGTTTTTCCTTACATATGGATCAGAGAGTGAAATGCCTATATATATATATATATATATATATATATATATTATATATATTATTTATTAGACTGTAGGACTTATAAAAAGAATTTTTTTTTAATAATATTCTTCTCAATCTTTATGAAAATGAAAAGTAGACCTTGTCAATAGTTTTTCCTTACATTTGGATTGCATTAGGAGTGATTTGCCCATATATATATATAAAATATATAATGTTATTTAGTAATATTGGACGGCTATAATACATGTAGTATTATACAGCTATATACAAAGAGATATAAAAATTTATATCGTTTTACTAAATAGATGTAAAAATTTACATCTCTTTAAGAAAGGAAAGTAAAAATTTACGTCGTTTTATTAAATAAATGTAAAATTTTACTTCTCTTTTTCAAAGAGGTGTAGAATATAGAATTTAATATCATTTTTCAAAAGCGATGTAAACAAAAACGTGGTTAAAGAGCGTTTTTTTTTTTTAATAATAACAATGATAACATGACAATAGATATTAGCATCTGAATAAACAATAACTTGTAAAAAAAAAAAAAATCAACTGTTAATTTTAGTATCACATTTAGTCCACTAAGTTACATTTTTTTCCCTTTATATATAAGTGGTCCAAACTCGCCACATAGCAGCAAAACCTTTGAAAATAGGAATAAATCGATAAGACTAGGCTGCAAGTGGTGCTGTATTTTGCAGCCACGTTGAAATGCGTAACCTGTCATTATATATCATTATCCATCTGCATGCTACATGCAGTTTCTGATGGCTTCTCCTCGGCCTGCAACTGTCAATGCCCTCTTTCCAACGCGTGTCACAGAGATTCTTTCTCCATCTGCCCCCCAAGTTCCCAAGCTTTTTTGGCTCATATTTACTTTCGGTGAAGGTTTTACGTTATACTCTACATCCAGAGCTTCAAAACTGATAATGAATTTCTAATTATCTCTCTCTTGCGGAAAAATTGGTCATGAATCGTGTCAAGCAAACTACGTAGCTACTGCACTTAGCCCTTTATAAAGCAGGTGAGAATTTCAAGTTCTTTGACTTTTTTTTTTCCCCTTCTTTTTTCTGGAATTACATGCAAACCCGCTAAAGTGGTTCATTTTCATCGGGTTTTGAATTTGAAGTGGCTGCTCAGAAAGTAAGGCCATCATTTTTTTTTTTGTACATCCTTTCTATGAACAAAGGGGGAAAAAAAAAGAAAAGAAGTAAGGTTTTCTGCTAATAGTATTTATTTATTTTTGTTTAGACAATTCACAATTGAAATAACTTCAATATAATTTTCTAACCCTGATAATAAAATAAAATAATAAAATGGGTTTCTTATCATTCCTCTCTGTGTCTCTTCTCTTTGTTTCTATTATTTTCTCCAAAAATTGGGTTTCCCACTTTCCAACAGAAAGCGAGCTTCCATAGATTTGGCTTAGGTGCGGCGAAAAAAAAAAGAAAAAAAAATTGTAATTTTTCAACCATTCAGATTTAGTTTATTTCACCTAGAAAGAACTAAATTTTCTCTAATTTTTTTTTTAGAGCACATAAGCCAAATCCAACTTACATACACAAATTTATGATTATTTTGTAAGTCGCACATTATTATCCTACCATTTTAATTTTCTGATGTCCTTTTCCAAAGCTACTAAACAATTTCATGATAATCGATAGTTGATTAGAATGCTATAGAATGGAAGACCCAAGTGAGGAGTGGAAGATTGAAGAAGACTCAGCTGAAGCTAATGGTGGCAAGGTGAGTTGGATTTTGAACAAGGGGCTGATACTAGGAAGGAAGGTTTTGATAGCGGGTCTTGTAGTTTCATCCACGCCAATACTTGTTCCCCCACTATTGGCTATTTCAGCTATTGGGTTTGTTGTTTTAGTCCCTTCTGGGTTCCTCTTGGCAAGCTATGCTTGCACGAAAATGGTTATGAGAAAGTTGCTGGTATCTAATGATGAAGAACAAGTATATTTGGATGAAGAAAAGGAAGATTATATGGAAAAAGAGGAAGAAGAGCTGATGGAGGAAACAAAGAGAAGGGTTGAGATGAGAATTGAATTAGTTGAGGAAAAGAATGAAGAGAGACTTGTAGAAGATGTAGTTGAGATGGAGGAAAATGGGTATGAAGAAGATGTTGGTGAGTATTTAGATGAGGAAAGTGGCAACAATGTAGAAGAAGACAAGCATTATGTAGAGGAAAGGCAAGAGGGTGCAGAGGAGGGAGGTCAATATGTTGTTGGAAATCTTCAAGAAATGGAAATCCCATGTCAAGATAAGAATGTCTATGGTAGGGGGGAGATGGAAGAAAAAGTGGGAGAATTGAAAGAGGAGGAAGCTTCAAAAGTAAGAGAGAAGAAGCTAGAAACAAGATATGTGAAAAACATAGATTCTGTCCCAAAAGGGGTGGAATCAGTTGTAGAGATTGGAGGTGTATTAGAAGGAAAAAGTTTTGACAATAATGTAGCAGTTGGAGGGATGAGAAAAGGGAAGGATGTTGATAACATTACAGAAGCAGAGATAAAAATAGGACATGGAAATGAGGAGGAGAAACCTGTGTTAGACAAGGCATCTGTGTTTCACGCAGGAAGAGCAGAGGGTAATTATGTTCCTCAAGATGTAGCTCTGGATTTCCAATTGAATAGGAATAGGGAAAATGTCATTTTCTCAAATATAGATGAAAGAGAGATTGCTGATGAAAGTGGATTGGATTTGTTTGATGACAAATGCTCTTATGTAGTTCATGGAACTGCCGAAGGTAAATATCTTGAAACAAATGCTCAACATAATTATTCCAATCCACATCTTGTATTGGTCTTAAGTTATTTATGAATCCCCTTAACTGAAACTGACTACTGTCATCTGCAGAGTCATCAATGGGCGGCGAAGCTACAGAAACTGTGGAGCTTTCTGTTTCAGCTGTAGTTCATGAGTCCAGTCATAATGGACTTCCCTCTGTGAAAGACATTGTTGTTCCTTCTAGTGAGGTCAGGGATTAATTTATATTTAGCAGAGATTAAAGGCTTTGTTTGTTAACACTTTTTCCTTTTTCCTTTGGTTTTTTCTTTTTAAAACAAAAACATTAACAAACAACTTAAAATATAAAACACTCAAAACTACTTTGACCTTTATGTCATTAAACACTTTTTCAAACAGAAAAAAAGCACCCTCTAAAAAGCATTAACAAACGGAGCCAAACCATCTCATGACTGGGTAATCAACTGAAAGACAATAATGAATATAATAGTCCCATGCCTTCAGCTGAAAGCTGGGGGCTAAGGGTCATTCTAATTTTCATGTTTTAATATCCAATTTTTATGATATGTATCAGGATTTAGTTTCTTTGGATTTCTTGAATAGTTGTTAGTGTCACTTGTTTTGTTCATTGCTTCATTGTGTTCAATAACCTTGTTCATCGCGGTTCCACAACTCAATGTGCTGTCATGTTATGCACGTGCATATTTTGGATCCCTCATCTGAGAAAGTGATATCTTGTAAACATTATTCATTGAAAGTGTCTAGGAATTTTTTCTTAAAAAAAAATTTGGGTTAGGGAAAGATGAGTTGAAACAACTTTTAATGGAAATCTTCCCTATTCAACAAACTGATGCTGGTGCCAATAAGTTTTGGAGTTAGACCAGATAGATTTAACTTGTGTTATGATTTGGAACATAGCTTTATGTGAAAAAAAGGTGTTTCACATGTTGTTCTTGGTAAGAGCCTAAACTACACTGACCTTGAAGTTTTTTTGACCAAGGCTGTTAAGCTAACTATGCTGCTTACTAACAAGACACATTTACATTCTAATGAGGCTTCACCAATCAAACATAGCAAGCTCAAGCTTTAATTGCTAAATATAGCAGAGTTGTATTGTTCCAAATCATAACTGAGTTGGGTAGGCGTTCTGTAATTCTAGTAACCAACCTAAAACAAATGAGTGTTTGGATTAGGCAATAGATTAGTTCAGTTAATCAGCACTGCAAAGTGTAAACAAGGTCATGCTCCACCAAATCTTATTAACCCTTGGAAGGGCTAGTCAACCTCAGGTTGTGCTTCAGCCCATTTTAGTCCAACTAAGCCAAGTTTGAACAGTTTTTTACTTGATTTGGCTGAATGTGGGCATGCAGGAATTTTTGAACTCAGTTTGAATATATTCATAAATTGACAAATCAAAGTTTCGTGCAAGCACATTTCCAAATCTCATTCATTTTTCTCACAAAGACTATTGTATGAGGCTGATTTCAGAGAGTACCTACATTAAACAATCTTTTCTTTATGACACCATGAACAACGTTGTCCCCCCCTTCTTTTTTGCCCTATGTCCTTCTCTTTCTGTTCCTTTTTCTCCTTTTACTTTGGGGGGGGGGGGGGGGGGAGGGGTGTGGGATGTCCTCTCTCTTTTCTGTTCCTGTTTTGGTCCCCTCTTACTGGGGGAAGGGGGGAAGGCAGTTTCTCATGTGCTTTGTGGTTCTAACTTGGATTTCATCTTACATTGGTGGATATGGTCATATATTACTATATTGTTTTTCTGTACACCATATTTAAAATGTATGGATTCCAATGCTCTGCTATGCCTCCACTGCTTTAATTACAGATGAATTAAGAATATTCTTGGTAATTTTAATTCTGATTTTGTTGTCTTAATACTGTTTTTGAGTTAAGATGCTCAACTCCTCCTCCTTTTCTGTCAGTGCTTTCTTTCTCTGTTTCTTATTCTCGCAATCTAAGTCCTATTTGTGGATCAGAACCCATAGATAAAGTATATATCTATTTGTGCGTGTGCGCAGGGCGGAGCTACCCAAGCCACCATGTTTTCCCTATTTTTTTTAAATACCCCTATAATCTCTTAAAAATTAAATTTTGACCCTCCCAAATTTTTAATTTTTTTAGTTTTACCCCTAAATTTCAAATGTTCGTTCCACCCCTACGTGTGCATGCATGCCTCTGTGTGTGTGAGACTGAGAGAGCTATAAATGTACTTGGTGGCAACCCATACCAAATAGCAAGTTTTCTCAAACTTCCAATACCCAAAAGTTAATGCTATAGTATATGTTGGTCTTTGCCATTAAGTGTTAAATATTATGGATGATTTGAAGCAAGCACCTCTACGTGTCAATCAAGTTCTTTTCCCCTTTTTTCCTTTTCTTGTTTTATGTTCTTTTGTTTTTGGTCATGTCATGGAAGTGGCAAGAGCACATGAAGTAACTTATTATTTATAATGACCCAGGAAAAAACACTAGCTACATCTACGCTATCACTCTAAAAGCACCAGTTAATTTGGAATTTTTCTAAAATCACTTATAAATCTTAGTGTCACATAGTAACTAGGCAATATGAGACTTAACGCTCATGATTATTTTTGTAAACCACCAACTCTATGTGGACTACTCCTAATTTTCTCAATATGAGACCAGGGTGTTGCACTATCATTAACATATGAGTTTCACGATTCAAGTATGATAAGAGAATTCAGTATTTTATGTTGGGCTCTAGACTAGCTAACCGATGTTCTTCTAGGTTCAGCATGAAGTTCAGAGCAAAGTGAAGTAAAATAAGTAAAACAACATTTGGAAAGACTGGAAAATGATACCAGCTCATTGTATTGCTTCTTATTTTATAAATAATTACAGAGAAATCATAATATCAAATCAACAGAACATTTGAATTTAAAAATACAATAGATAAACAATACATAGACATACAACAGATAACTTAAAACATTTAAACAGCAACAACCATCTTCAGATTCTTAATGAGTCTCCTATGTTCTTATCACCTCTTCTTTAGCTTCAGGCAGTATTCGACAATCATGATCCTCTTCAATGCTGTCATCAGTTGAAGTGGAAATTATATGACGGTAACAAAATATTGGATTACTTGGTGGATATAGTATTAAATTAAGAAACGATGAATTTAGTTATTTAATTAACATTCTAACACTCCCCCTCAACAAGTGAGACTCAACACTTGGTGGAAATATTTTTATTGAAATGGAGGGTAAATCGTGAGATCAGTGTTCGAATGTAAGACTTCTGCTATAATAGTAAGTTAAATCACCACTTATTTCAAAAGCTTAAGTTGATAGAAAATGATGAATTTGATTATTTAATTAATATTCTAACCTATTAAAGATTAATTTCCTAGATTTTGAAGTTATTGTCTCATTTTTTTTCCCTCAACTAATGAGACAGTTGTTTTCTAAACCATAATATCCATTTTAGCTCTATCATTAGCTATGAGTTCGAATCTGAGAGAAATTCTAGAGAATGTTTGTTACCTTGAAATTTCTCTTTCCTGAATGATAAGGAGAAAAAAAAATGGTTCACCAAATCTCTTCCTGTCATTTTGTCTATGCCCTGATGCTTCTAGAAATTGTTCATCAAGGATGACTTCCACAACAACCTAGAGCTGGCTAGGTTCTTCAAAGTTAAGAGATGAAATTATTATTTGTTCATGCCAAAGAGCTGTTCTAAAGTTATTGAAGGCACCAAGTTTCATATTTTTTGTCATTCTAATCAAACCAGTCTAACTTAGCCCTGTGAATGGTCTTGCATTAGAAACAAGGAAGATTGAGGAGCAACTTTTTTACCCATTGGAGTCGAGTTTATTGATTTCAAGAAAGTTTTGATTGTCCATAAAGTATATATATTGGAACATTATTATAAATTGTTGTTTGTGCTTGATTATTTGTGTGGATTTTATTAAAAAAGGAATTATTCTTATTTTAACTTTTAGCCAGCCATAATTATTTTCCATTTAAGTTCATGTGAATGTACACTCATGATCAACACGTTGAATATTTAATTGAAATGAGAAGTGAATGATGGAAACAAGGTTCAAACGCTTTGATACCATGCTAAATGACTACTTATCCAAAAAGCTTAAGCCTATAGGAAATGATATATTCAAACATGGATTGTCTCTATAGATTTGGGAACATTTGTTAATTGGATTTGCAGCTTTGATTTGAAATTGTTGAGTGCTTATTGCATATGCAGCTGCAGGTATTGTACAATGAGGAGAAGATATGGGAAACGATTGAGGCCATGAGAAGTATAGTAGGTTGTAAAGCCATGCCCCAGAAAACGTGCATAGAGGAAGTAAAAGCTCTCTACATCTTCACTGGAGTGGAGCCGCCTACCTCATTCAAGGACCCCTCTGATCTTGCAGAAGTTTTTGAGAGGCTTCAGTTCCTCATGGCCATTGTTGGAGTCAAGTAGAGATGGGAGTCGATTCTGCAGGATGTTTAATGGAGTATTAATAATCTTTTAGCTGTTTGAAGATCCAAAGAGCATTAAATAGTAATTTTGCTCTTTGTGGAGAAACAGGAATGACATTAGGCATAATGGGCTTCCAAAATCAGATGAACAAATTCTGCAGCAAATTTTTTGGAAGTAAGGGCTAAAGCTTTGGGCCAAAGGAAAATTTCGGTATACAAAAAGGAATGAGGAGCTTTGTTGCTTATGGGGTGTTGATATGGGAATTCTGGTTTAACTTTCTTGGATGGTTTTGGAGTTGTATTTGTCTCTCGTTGTTTTGTTTGTTTGTGTTTTTCCCTGTTGCTGTTTTTGCAGATGGGCCTTGTTTTTGGCCTTTCTCTGGTTTGGGATGGTTTTGTAAGGGAAACTCTTGTAAGGGTCCTGCATCTTAGCTAAGGCTAAAACTTCTTGTTAGTTGTTGTTTGTGCTTTATAAAAGTACTCAATTATCCAAATATATATATATATATAATTATATATATATATATATAATATATATATATATTATTATATATATATATATATATCTCTATCATTTTAACTAATGCATGCAGTTCCTTGGTTCTTAGTGTTGCAGACTTCTTGGAACGATATATATAATTAGCGGTTAGACATGAATGAAGTCCTAGTTCTAGTATCGGTGTTAACTATATATGCTCTTTCTTGGCTGCATCTATTTGTTTTATATTGGTGGAATTAAACGTGATTCTTCTTATTTAATTTATATTTTCAGATATCACAAAAGTTTAAATTTAATTATTTAATTTATATTTCAACACTTTTCTCCACGTGTGTGGGTTCAAGTCCTCTCTCAACACGTGAAATTTTTTAGTTGAAATAGAGAGTGAATTGTGGAATCAAGTTTGAACCGAAAGAGTGTGCACATGAAATATTTAATTGAAATGGAGGTGAATGACAAAGATAATGTTTTAACTTAAGACCTTGATTCTAATACTATCTTAAATTATACTAAATTTTTTTTTAACTGAAATGAGAGTGAATTGTGAAGCCAAAGTTCAAATTCGTGACCTATATATCTAATACTATGTTAGATTATTACTCATCCGCTTAAGCTTAATCATTCATATATTCTAACTGTTCTTTCTTTTTCAATGAATGTAGATCCAATACTTGTACTGCATGCAGCTGTTAGAGATGCAACAACAGTGTCCTAGTTTCATTGTATGACCTTTGAAAATGGGTGAAATAGTTTTAGGGAATTATAAATAGAGTAAAATCAGATTCCCGGCTAAATCTTTTGCTGAACTTGCTCTCAGTTTCTTTGTTTCCATCCCATGTGAAGCGTGGAAATGTTAGTACAGGTTGCGATTCTTTATGAAAATTGAGAAAAGAATTTACGTTGAACGTTATTAATTGTAATAATAATATTTCTCATTCAATAAATATGTTATGGTTTTTTTTCTTTGAATGTTTTAAACTGTTGATTAGACATGCGAATCTAAATAATGTGGAAAAGTATTAAGAGAATACTTTTGAGAGACTGCAGGCTTGCCTGAGATGCTTTCTCAACGGTTAACACTATTGTTTGTTTTTGATAGTTAAATTTATACTTATTTCAAAACTTTAAGTTAATAAAAAATGGTAATTTTAATAATTTAATTAAGAGTAATGATATATGTCACTTTCATGTTTTTCTCGTGTCCCCCCAAAATCGGTGTACCTTTTAAAATCACCATTAAATTTGTAATAAATCACTATTGATTTTTAAACCAATGGTAATTTTAAAAGCCACAAAATAAGTGACCCACATATCTATATATAGTATTCCCAAGAAGTGAATCACATATCTATATATACTCTTATTTTCATAGACCTTCATTTTTCATTTTCTTTTTATTCTTTGGCTTGGTTAATCGAAAATTCGAGTGACAGTTTCTTGGCGTAAATCTGAGAAATACCAGGTTTGGACCAACTCATGTTTCTCAAACGCTTGAGAGAGAAAGACGGACAATGAGATTTTTGAAAGTTTGCAATGAGACAGAAAGTGATGGGGATAAGAACAAAGATGAAAGTTTAGTCGTTTAGGTGAGGTTACCATAAAATAAATCCTATCGTATTCCCTCATGAACTTGAGGGGAGCTGCTTGCTCCCCAGCATTTTATGCACATTTTGGTTTAACATGGGCAGTTATTTTTTTTTGTTCTTTTTCATCTCACTGCAATGGAAAAATTAGAGAAGACATGGCATGTGAACAAAAGAACCATTGACATGAACAATATACACTTATTTCTGCAATTTATTATGCTACACTTACAATTTGTTTAAGAGAAGAAATTGACTGGATTAAGTATGCTTGTTCATTAAAGGTCCGAAGTAACAAAAAAGATGCTACAGTTAAATTAACTGTTTGTGGGACATTGTAAAATTCCTATCAAAAAGTGAAAATAAAGATTGAAAAAACAATGAAAATAAAAGGAGAGAAAAACCAAAATATAATCCAATAGGGTAAGGTAAGGACCTGCAATGGAGTTTCCCATAAATATTGGTCCCCTAATCTAAAAGAAATGATATACACGAAGATACCACCTCTAAATGTAATAGCTTAGAGATATCTTCTTCCTTGATCCACCTTCTCCATAGAGGTCATTCCACTCCAGAAGTTCCCTCATATTTGATGGCACACTTGCGCAGGCTCAACCCAAGTTTTTCAACCCCCTAAACTGAGTTCGAACCTTACAACCCTACTCCAGCCCTACTAGTATAAAAACTTTTAAGATTGGTGTGTGCTTGGACAAATATAAAAATGCATGTAAGAATCATATGCATTTTTAATGCATGTCAGTTCAATAGGTTGGACTGGAGGCATTTCCTCCAACTTGTGAAAAATATAAGAAGGATACAAAGATATAAAAAAATTCAAAACAAAATATGCAATACACACAAAAATCAATAACAACTAAAGAAGAAAGTTAAATTGCCAAAGATATGAAATATATAGATTAATTAAAAAGTAAACCATGTATATTTACTGACTTATGTCAGCAATCAGAAATCAGCATGTACTTTTACAATGGTGGGGATGTCACGTGGGTCTTTCTTCTATTATTATTATTATTATTATTATTATTATTTTCTGGGTGTTACATGTTTAAGCTATATGTCTGAACTTCTAATTTTGGAAAGAAAAAGAGAGAGAAAAGAGGACTTAATTTATTCATTGAAGAAAAGAGGAAATGGGGGAGAGGGAGGGGGTCTTTCTTCTTCATTTTTTTTTTTTTTTTTTTTGTGGGTGTTACTTCTGATTTTGGGGGAAAAGAAAAACAGAGAGAAAAGAGGACACAATTTATTTCTTAAAGAAAATAGGAAGGAGGGGATATTAATTTTCAAGATACACCCCAAAGAAACAAATCAATCACTACTTCTTAAGGTAGTTATGACTATCTAGAACCACAAACATTGTCAAAATTGCCAACAGAACACAAATGCTACTTTTAACACAATGCTTTTTTGTATTGGAATCTCCGACAATTTTTTGTCTAAATTGCTAGGCGGGTCCCATATTGTCTTTTTCACAATTGCTAGCAATCCAAATAGCAAAATTGCAAGAAAATTTCTATCCTGCTTTTTTAGTGTAATCGGGTAATGTGATATTATACCAAAAAATAAATGTTAAAAGAAAAAGAGAGGAACAAAGAATTATCGTAAAACCAACACAACTGATATTTTCAATTTGTCAAAATTAACTCCTGACAAGTTCTTGATTCAACAATATAGAAATTTTCCATCATCATACCTGCTTGTGCGCATATTTAAAATCCTCCATCTTTAGAGGACGAATATCAGCACTGCTATGCAATGCAGGTAAAGGTCTGTTCTCAGCCATCGCTGCATTTTTCTCCTGGAATACATGCAAAAGATATATCAACAAAAACACCTACAGCAAAGGATTAACAAATTTTTTCAACTGAAATCAGAACCTGTTATAAATGTCACTAGCTAGTAGCTACCAAAGAGGTCTAAAGATGTTACTGACAGAGATTGGGAGGTAAGATGGACGTGCTAAATGTACCCTATCATAAACAAACTTCATTTATTTCTTTGTATTGGCACAAAAATGGTCAACAGGGCAGAACAGACAAAAAGCTGAACAAACACATGTTCCTTGGGTGCAATTATAGCATTTTATCAGAGACAGGATTTGCAATAATGAGAAATCAACAGAGTTGAAAGCATGGCACAAAAAGGTTGAAAAAAATACAGCTGAGGTAGTATTTTTCAGTACAGTGCTGTGGCCGAGGGGTACCCAGTTGCCCACTACACAGGGAAGCTCCGGGTATCAAGCTTTCGAGAGAGGCATATCCAATACAACTGCTAGGCTAACCTTAGAATATGGTCAGTCCCAACCAGAAAAAATAAACCTTGGCCAAATGCCAGCATTATCCCGCATGTCAGATTGACCTTATTTTTCACTCAGCTCAGTTAAGATGATGCAGGGTTTAATATACTAAAAAGACACACCAAAAAGAAAAACTATTATTAAAATAAAGATTCCTGATACTAAAAATATCAAACTAACCTTCTTCTCCTTCTCCAAAATTTCCCTAATGGGACAGTGTGCTGCAGTCACACAAAGATTCTGCCACCAAAAATGTAACCAGAGGAACCCAAAATGAATAAAGGAAAATAAAATAAAATAAAATGCTTTATCAGGCAGAAAATCAGGGGAAAAAAAAAAAACATAAAATGAAACGAACCTTTAGGTCACTCCCAGAATAACCATCAGTCATATTTGCAACTGCTTCCAAATCAACATCAGGCAGCAACTCCTCCTTGGCTAAGATAACTCTAAGAATTTTTTCTCTGTTTGGGGCATCTGGCAAATCGACCATCAATCTGCACAAACAATTGTAAGTGGGACATGATGATAATTTTGCTAAGCCAAAATAAATTGAACAAAGTTATGACAAGCATAATATATTTACCTCCGCGGAAGCCTCCTAATAACAGCCTCATCAAGGTCAAAAGGCCTATTAGTAGCAGCAAGAACCAGCACATGCTCATTATCTTTTGTGCGGAGACCATCCCAATTCACCATAAACTCATTCTTCATTCTATGCATAGCCGAAGACTCTCTTGAATTTCCACGTCTTCCTAGCATGCTATCAACCTAGAAAAATAATTTGAGTGAACAAAAATAATTTCAGAGGGAAAGGGACACAGAGAGAGAGGCAACGGGGAAGTTTTTCGAGGGCTATGACAATCTCCACCCCTCCCCCTCACAAAAAAAAAAAGGCGTGAACATAACAAAGAATTGACAAAAATATAGCTGTTGTGGATGCATTAAACCAACCTCATCAACAAAAACAACACTGGGAGCAATTTTACTAGCTAGAGAGAAAATTGCTTTGACATACTTCTCCCCTTCACCAAACCACTGCAAGCAATAGAGAGACATCACTCAAGTTCAAAAGAAAACCAAATAAGAGATGCAGGTGCCATTTCTAAATGAATAAATACCGCTGAACTGATGCTTGACATAGATATATTGATAAAGTTTGCACCGGCCTCAGTTGCCACTGCCTTTGC
Source organism: Betula pendula (assembly GCA_900184695.1). Classification (NCBI taxonomy): domain Eukaryota; kingdom Viridiplantae; phylum Streptophyta; class Magnoliopsida; order Fagales; family Betulaceae; genus Betula; species Betula pendula. Next base: position 16,883 of record FXXK01002888.1, read on the forward strand.
AAGCATTGTTTTCCCAGTACCCGGAGGGCCAAAGAGCAAAATTCCCTTGCAAGGCTGTAAAATAAGTAGCCATATTAAGAAGGCAAACATCAAAGATACAAAATAGATTAAAATTGTTCCCCCCTCCCCAAGCCCCAGGGGGTCCCACCCACCAAAAGGGAAAAAGATCCAAAATAAACACATTCGCATGGTAAAGCAAAGGTTACTCGCTCAACCAAAAAATATCTATGAGAAAATCGTAAGAAAAAAATGCAAAGCCATTCACCTTAGTCAACTGCCCTTTACAAAATAATTCAGGCCTCTGAAGAGGAAGCATCGCCAATTCCTTCAACGTATCCTTTACATGTTCTAAAGCCCCAATATCATCAAAAGTAACCCCAATGTCACTTGGAGGAATAACATCAGCGAGAAGCTTCTTCTGAAATCCATTATCGGTTACCACATCATGGAAAATTTTGAACTTCAACTGAATATAAATCTCAAACAAATCAAGGCGTACATTTTATCCTCAGAAACAAACAGGAGTGGGGGCAGTTGAATCTGTGATAGCACCCAAGAGATAAATGTAAACATTACCTTCAGTGATTTTTTCAAGCTCTTGCTTTCGTTTTGAATGCTTTGCAGAATGTTCAGCCCATACCTCATGCTGCAACATACACGATCATGAATAATGTTAACACAGGACAATAGAGAGATGAACCATTTTTAACTACTTAATTATAAACTTCGAAAACAATGATGACCACAATTAGAAAGAATATGGCTACCTTTCAGCAGAAATTACGAGTTTAGCATCTTTAACTGATGCTTCAGTATGATGCATATAATGGTGACTTAGAGCCCATCCAATTATTTTCTCCACACCTATCATAAAATCATAGCATCAGTTAAAACCACGGTAAAGATCACTGCATTAAAATTCAGGACAAGAAGATCGATTACAAGAATATGTACTTTCAGTAGTAAGGGCGTGATCTTTAATACACAAAGTTTCAAGATCAGGGCAATCCATGCCAATTCGGTTGAGAACCTGAAACCCAAAGGTATTTTGTAAATATCCAACAACACAAAGTCAACAAGGAAGACAATATTATAAATTCAAATAAAATAACCCAAAGATGAATAATACTTGATTAATCTGATTGATATAATAAACAAGGAAATTCCAGGAAATACACATATCAAGGATTTCCAAAGCTGATGAGGCAGTAATCTATGATTTACCATGAGAACATTAAGTAAGAAGGGTCCCCCAGGAGCTGCATTTCTCCTTGTGTGTGTGTGTGTGTGAAGAGAGAGAGAGTACTATTTGACCTTAGATTTATTCATAAATTGATATCTAATACCCACTAGACCCAAATTATGGTTCAAATGTATATTCATCTATGCACTACAATTATCATACTGTCCAAGGTTCTATCCAGCCCAGCAGGATAATTCACCATAACAGCAAATCAAGACAGAAATAGCTACCGCCATATAGGAACATGGAGAGAGAATGTAAGATCCCCAAATAACAATATCAGCTGATACTCACTGAGCAAATGCTGACAATATTTGATTGAGCTTTCAAAGTTTCAACATCACGCTCCAACTGCTGCTTCCAGTCCGAAAGTAATGCTTCATCCTGTCAAGAATAACAGAGATATGAGATGCCTCGGAAAATAACAGCAGCAGGATTGCAGTATAAATGGAAGTGAGCTCAATACCTGAGGCAACTGTATTATCACTTTGTTAGGGAAAATCCGAGTGAGTTCTTTCATTGCTTCTGGTGTTTCTTTGCTCCTGTCATGCAGTCTACCAAAGTTATCCTGAACATGAAGCCAAAGTTACATCATTTTGATTTGTGAAGTGAAACCACCATTGGCAATACATAAACCACTGCAAATGAAGTATCACAGCAATAATAGTTCCAGATTGCCACCAACATGTAAGTTCCATAAAAAAAATGCACATGGTTCTTTCACACTTATGATGTGAGTGTGTGCACACAAGGGCAAAAGTGAGAGAGAGAGAGAGAGAGAGAGAGAGAGAGAGTCATATAGCAAACATAACTCTATTGCCAGATAGCAAATCATGTAAACAACAGACAAGAATATTGTTCCATAAACATGGTGACCACACTTATGATATGTAAGTATGTGTGTGTACACGTGCCTCTGTGTGTGGGTGTGCATGTATATCATTGTTTGCATAATGAGAGAGAGAGAATCATACAGAAAATTGAACTTTATTATCTGATAGCAAATTATAGGCACAATAGACAAGATTACTATCCCCGTAAACAGAGTAGTGACCACCAATCAGGTTGGTAGCTGCCTTGCCACCATGGTACTTGGCATAAGATATTCCACAACAATAAAGGCAACATAGGATGTCAATGGCACAACGCAGACCAAGCTAAGGATATTTCAGATCATCTGCTTTAGAGACAAATATATATATATATATCCACTGCAGCATAAGTTAGCCAACAAGAAAAAAAAAGGATAATCATTTCTGAAACCATCTAGCTTGTACCAAAAAATAAAATAAAATTGTAGGATGCTTCCATTAAAATTTGGTAAACAATACTTTAGAAGGTGAGCCTTGTGTTCCCTCAATATCCAACAGTTGTTCAAGTGCTTATCTAATATTTTTTTGGTAAGTGGTTATCTAATATTCATCATTAATTAAATAAAAATATTCCAAACTTATAAGAGTGCTCTGCATTTTTGTCTAGAAAAATGCTTATAGTTTGTTATGTCAAAACAATTTCACCATCTGTAGTTCTCCTGCATATAACCCCCAACTAAAACATAGATGCAGACAATGTAGTTCGTATCTATAGACAGACAGGGGAAGTCATATCAAGATGACTAGATTTTTAGCATTTAGCACGTCTGATGTCCTATGTCCATGTCAGAAGGCGACACTCGGTCCATGTTGACAAATCAAAGCAATTGACAGTACAAACCAATTGTCAACAACCACATCACAAAACTGGGCCCATCCCCAAACACATGCTGCCTGAGCAAAGTACAAAGCATCTGAGATGCAAGCAACATGAAAGTGTCATAGCATAAGGCATCTAAAAGAGCATTGGCTCATTTCCATCGCTTTTTCATAAGGCATCTAAAGCACAACCCCACACTCAGAACTTATACCAAACATGGAGCATATAAACCATACCCAATATACTTAAGAATAATGGCAAATCGATTAACATCCCCTGCAACATGCAGTTTCACATCAAACCCCATACATGAGTGCTATCAATTGTGCCAAATCCTTCCCTAGCACACTCCATGACCTTCTAGAGCTTCAAACACCTCTTAGGATGCTTAAAGCTGACATCCAAAATGCCTCGCTTAGTCTCACAACATAACACTACTAGTGGCCAAAGCCAAACATTCCTCACTCAGAAGGTCAATCTAAACTCATAGCCAAGAGGAAGAGCAATCATACTAGTCTTAAAAGATTAATTTTGAATACCACAAAGTGTAACACCCTAGACCCCTAGGGTAATTTTATGCTGTTGTTGTTGCTGTTTTAGTTTTTTTTTTTGTAAATTTGTTGTGTGGTAGTTATTTGCTTAATTATCTCATTTAATTTCGAGGGTGTAACAGGGGAGTATGTTAGAGGGCTGAAAAAGACTGATAAAGGACAAAAATGTCAATAATTGTTAAGTCTAAAACCTAATAAAATCTAGCCAGGTTTAATTTTCTCGAAAAAGGAAAGTTTTCTTTGTTAAAACAAGCCCTAATGGTATGCCAACTCCTCCCTATTTTTTAGGAGTTGTTTCCTAAGTTATTTCAAAAAGAAAAGAGGTTCAGTTTTACAAGGAAACTTGAACCTAATCTGCTGCCAGCTTGTAACCATATTAAGACCTAACCTGCTGCCAGTTTTATTGTCCCACCCCAACAAAAAAAAAAAAGTTGTCTTTTTAAAACAAACCCTAATTTGCAGCCACATTGAAGCCAAACAAAAACACTAATCCGCTACCAGCTTGTATATCAAATTTAAAACCCTAGTTTCACCCCTTCAGCCATCAGCTTTACAGCCCCAAATATACCCACGTGAGTTTGAAAAAACTCAGCTCTTTCACTCTCTCCAGGCTAAGACCTAAAAAGCCTACAAACAATCTCCCTTACAGCTGCAACCAAAACGGGTAGAGTTCTCCAGGTTTTCTCAAACTTTTCTATCGAAAAAATGAAATTCAGATTTCATATGGCCTATCTAAAAATTTCTGTATTTTTTTTAAGCAAAATCAGTAGCAATTGGGCCTCAGAAGTGATTCCTAGAAGCTACCACTTGCCATACAGCTTCTAAAAATCTGAGAAAAATTTCTCCTTTGTGATATTCCTAATTCCTAGGTTCTAAATCTTGCAAAAACAATGCAAGAACCTGATTCTTGCACAGAGAACTCTTGCTGCCAAAGAGGAAAGATTCTGTCTTTTTGATTTCTCCTAGTTCACTGCCAGATTTTGCTTAGGTATCGGTTCTAATTAGCCTTATAATTGATATTTAGTTATGTTATTGTGAGAACCATAACAGAAACCTACTAAAGTATGAGTAACGGCATTAAAGTTTGATGTTTGAGTTTCCTATGCATGCTGCTAGCACTAAGGAAAACCCATTGGATCTGATTTCTTCTCTTAGATGACATAAACATGGTTAACCAATAACATTACATGATTTCCTAAATGTTTGACATTATCATAACATGTTGTATGACTAGTTTAGGTTGCATTGCACAGTAGAGGGCAAATAGGGTGGCTGTAGGGTTGCACTGCAGTCACCAAGAAGGGTGGTTGTAGGATCTTTTCCAAAAAGATGTTTTGCAAAATGTGAACATAGAATAAACTTTCTTTGAGTTGTCTTTCCAGTCCAAACCATGCGATCATTGGACACATGTAGGGCTTATAGCGGAGTAATCTCCACTGACATGTTGCTGGAATTGCACCCCACACAAACACATTAGTTGAACCTTGAGGCCATAAAGCCTATCTTTTTGACCTGAGACAAGACCTATTTAGGTGACTTAAAAACCATATGAAGACTACATGTAAGTGGTGTTGAGACCTACACTCCAAAGAGCATAGGAATGGTCCATGTGTGGTAAATTGAAACATACATGCAGAGTGTTATCATTCAAGAAAAGAATCAAACTTGAAATACGAAAATAAGTGTCTTAAAGAGAAGAAATCAGATATGCCACTTAGTGTGAATGCAATGTTTAGGAGAATCAAACAATATAAAAGCATCAACAAACAATAATTGTTCGTAAATATTTGCTTTAGGTTGCTAAATGTGTTAAATTCTTGAAGCTAAGGAGAAAGGAAAGTAGATATGATCGTACCTTTGCTTTCTTCTAAATGTTAATGCAATGTTTTTCTTAAAAATGTTTTAAAGGTATATGATATAATGTTAACCTTTATTTGGTAGCCCATTTTATGCATCCAAAACTATATGTTTGAAAAAGGGTTTAAATGTAAATGATTTTATGTGCAAGCTTCCGCTATTTAATGGATTTGTTATGATGCTTGATGCAAAGTAGATGAAGAGAAAGGAAAGAAAAAGGAAGATGATGGTATGAATGCATGAAAATGTTTTAAATTGTTTTTCTTGGCCATAAATCATGTGTGATAGTACTGGAGCTAAAAGGCAGGGCAACCACTTTGTATGGTCTGTCGGGAATGGCACACTCGAGTGCACCAGCGTTTATCGAGTGATGTCCCTATCCTAGACGCAACACCTGTGGCCAAGAGAGCGGAGCTGGGATCCTTGTGATCACTCAAGAGATTAAGGCCTCGTTTGGTACGCGGAATGAGTATTCCATTAGGACAAAGAATAAGCTCTTACCAAATAAAAAAATGGCTATTCCATAAGAATAGTCATTCCATTCCAGGGATCTATTCCGCGAACTAAACGGGGCCTAGAGGAAAAAGAAGGTTTATGATATGTGTGAATGTTGAGTTATATTTTTTCATGTTTTTGAAAAGAAATTATTCCAAGTTCGTTTAGTGTATGATGTATCTATTTACTGAGTATTCGACTCGCCCTTTGTTTATATGTTTTAAAACAACCTAGATGATGCCATGAATGGTCCTATAGGCCAAGGAAACTAGAGAAAGAAACCTTCACCTAAAAGAGGATTAAATAAGTGCATGAAGCACATTAGTTGGTTTTGTTACAACATGCTTTCTATATTAAGACCAAGGGTTTAAAGGTTAAGTCTTAATGGGATGAGTTGTAATAACAGTAATACGATGGATTAAGTTTTAATTGTTACGAGATGTTTGATTTACTTTGATTTTCAGTTTATGGAATTCTTATACCCATATGTTTTTTATTCGAGCGATGCATAATATTGTCTACCTACAGCAAAGGATGTTACACCAAGAAACCTAAAATGCCACTGAATGATTTAACTTAAAAACATGAAGAGAGCCTTGTCAAGATCCAAATTCCTAAATAGTCATGGTCTATGGCAGTCATGCATTGAACTTTCCCATGCATTCTAAAGTGCGGCATGGTGAGCTGGTCTATTATAATCAAACATTACTTTAAAACCAATCCAACAGACTGATATTGACCATGGACTTGTGAGAATATACCTTTTTGCTTTTTGGCCGGAGGAGATAATCTACTTAAACAAGTTTAAGGCAGGCTATCAGGCAGAAACCTAGGAGATGGGGTTTACTTCTTTTCCAGGGTATCTGAATCATTTAACTCAAGCAATTTTACACCTTAACAGAATTTGTTTTTCAATTGTATGCCATGTAATGGTAATCAGCGGTAGTACAAACAAGTGTGAAAGAGGATGTCCAAAGGGATTCTAAGGCATAATTATGAAAGAACCTTTTCATGCTATGCTTATCCTTAACTCTTAATATTTCCCACTTTAAGGCCTTTCTAGACAGTGTTCAGAGCATACCTTGTAAGTGGTGATTACTTTGGAAACCCTAGCATGAGTGCATAGGTTCTTTTCATCCTTTATACCCACCTCTGTCCTCAAGTTATCCATCTATAAGAATAGAACTTAGGGAAAAATCATATTTAGCCCCTAAGTTTTCATCTTATTTTAATTTAATCATTCAGTTTCCAATTTTAAGGATACGGTCATTTGGTTTTATTCAAGTTTAAAATAGGTTCCTCTATCACTTTACCTCAAAGATAACGGTTTGCCATATGTTATTTATATCTCATTTAACATGTTAACACTCATGTAAGCACTCCAATGCAATGCCATGTTAGCCGATAGAAGTCATTCATAAATAATAATAATAATAAAAATCCATGATAACATTTTTTTTTTTTACTTAAAATTTGAGAAATAAGAGTCTTATTCTTCATCTTCTGTATTGTCCGTTTTTCTTTGTCTCTATACAGCGTACTTTTGAAGCGATAGTGCGAGTCAAAGTGAAGTGACGTGTTAAACGAGATATATGTGACATATGACAAACTTAAACTTTGATGGTAAAATGATAGAATGACCTATTTAAAATTTGAGTAAAACCTAAGGATCGTATTCTTGAAATTGGAAACCTAAGGACTAAATCCAAATCCGATGAAAACCTAGGGGTTAAATATAATTTTTCCCTAAAACTTATTTGCTGTCTTTATATCTTCAACTAATTAATATAGGATCTTAAGTGGACTAGTCAAAGAATAATTCAGACTTGTGCTCAATCAGCTTCGGGTGCCTTTGTGCTACAGACTAGGACCATAGTCTGAAGACCATGTAGGCTACTTATTAACAAGCTCAACATGATGTGCTCCATCAGTCATGGTTAGACAATCACCCACCTTGAACTAAACTAACTAATTAGAGGCTAAAGAAAAAGAAACAGACAAAAAGATGTGACCCAATCATACATGAAAACGAAGACACCAAAAACTAGGCCAATAAAAGAGAGAGAAATTAGAACCAGACAGAAATGGTTTGGTAAAAGATGCAATTGATAAAAAAAACAAAAAAAACTTTCGGATAAAATCTACAATGCACGGACAAAGATAAGTTAGAGACAAATATTATACGCAAGAGAGCACACTTAGACACCCAAACAAATACAATTCTTTAAGACAATAAAATTTGTACCAAGCAATTATGAACAAGCCAACAGATTAAAACAATGAATTTCTCACCTTCTCCTCACAACTGTCCATCTGGGTATGGGAGCCAATTATAACGACATTCTTCGGCAACTTTTTAAGCTTAATCTTTAAGACTCTATATGAATCCACCATGGTCTTTTCTGTGTCTTTCACGAACAATATAAATGGAGCAATTTTACTTTCTTTTGATGAGACCTATATATATGAGACACATTAAATCTCGACTCCGAGACAACAGAAACAACTCTTGGATCAGTAAAGAGTGGGAAGTACCTCAAAGATATCATTAATAGCAAGCTTGTTGATATAATCAGCTCCAAAACCATGTAAGCGTCGTAAATTTTTGGCTGCACAGTGAAGGATCAATGAGTTCCACAAAACAACACGACACGACACTGCACGGAATGGAAATCCAATATATATAATAAAGGAAAGTTAGGACAAGTGGGTCAAAGGGAATCACCAGAACAAAAGAAACCATGATCATCTTCACAAAGGCCACCAAGATTATTGCCATCTGGAATTGATTTATCAAATCTAACCCCAATTTTTGAATTACCATTTTCTACAAAAGCAATGACAACTTTGCCTCGAGAACCAGCTGTTGGTCCCCTGCTCCAGCATAGAAAAAGGAAGAGTATAAATTCCCATCAATACTAGTAATAATTAATAAGAAAAGATCATTAATTACTACATCAATACGAGAATTAGTAATGGATCACTATATCTGTGCAAATATGCTTGGATCCATTTTGCATAGAGTTTATCGGAACAAGGTTGACTAGATTTAGATTTCAAATCACTGGGTTGCTTGCAAAAATGATTTTTGTTTGACACCAAAATGAATTGAATTCTAGTACTAAAACTAAAAGGACCCACATGCCAAACTAGATTCAATTCCTATTGATTTTTAGGCAAAGAGGCACACTCCTGTGTAGAATCTAATGGAATCTTTTGTGGTACAAAGTCTCAAAAGCATATAATTATAACACCTCACTGATACACAAAACAAAATTTTATTTCCAAACTTATATGCCAATAAAAGGTATATGATGCTATATATAGAGCATAGGGAAAGAATACCTTAACAGACAATTTTGCAGTGGTGAAACTCCAAAAGGTAAGTTACCCACGAATTTTACTCTATCGCCTGTAAAATTTTATAAATACAGCTATAGATTATAAGTGTGTTGACTAAATAATGGTCGAGCAAACCATGCATAACAACCATAACAACCAAGTACATGAATAACCAAGCATCTGTAAATTAGAATTACAAAAACTGGGGCAAGGAATAACATGCCTGCTTTGAGTGTAGTGCTTTTTGATGATGCAGTTGATGCCTCCTGCTTTGGCATAGCCTGAGAGCATAATGTGGATCCACCAGTAATATCAGCCTCAACACTAGAAGCCGGTTTCTTGGGCTTTGACCCATCAGCCTCAACACTAGAAGCCGGTTTCTCGTGCTTTGACATAGGTCGTTTGGGCCTCGAAGCTTCTTTCACAGACTCAAAAGCTTTAGGTGTTGGTCCCTAAAATTATTTGGAAGTGTACAAGACAAAAATATGATGCCGGCAAAACTGGACATTCCACAGTTCAAACTAGAGTTTATGTTACCAAAATATTGAAACAGTTGATCTTGGAAGAAATTTTTTTAAAGTAGCTGTTGTTGGAAGAAGTTTGTAGCTTAAAAGATAGTAAAAAAATTCCTAGAAAACAAAGTAGATGATTTTCTACTTTAAATGCGATATCAAATAGAGACCTTAAAGAAGCTTACACCAGGCAACAAAAGAGAATCAACAATCAGCAATCTAGCACTAAAATGTTTGGCAAGAGCCTTTGCCAGAGTCTCCTGATATATCTCCGAACCTGCACAAATTCCATTGGCATATAATGTCCCATCAAGGATTAGGAAGGGAAAAACTACAAACATACAACAATAAGAAGTAGATCAACATAGAACTACTAGTAGTACCTGCAGGACCAGATAATAATATACACCGGGACAAAGTAGGTAGGACTGAGGCATACTTCACCAATTTATCACATTTCAAATGAACATATGTTGAAGCAATCAAAACATCCTTTGTCGTATCACTGCAACAATGCAAAATTTTTTTTATAAGTAATTGGAATTCATTAAAAAAGCGCAAAGATGCAACCCAATCACACACGACTTCTACAAGAGAAACACATAACCAAAAATAGAAAATATCAACAAAATCATGAAATCTAGAAGAATGAAAACAATCGGTGGCAGTCCTCAGTGGTAGAGGAAATCGAGGGAAAATGCCTTTCCACCTTGGTCCTATCGCGATCTTCAAAACTACGATATTTTCTCTCTCTAGATACACTACATTAAGCAAGATGGGACCAACTTCTACATTGCTGCACAATGAAGACTACCAAACTGCCCTCTCCAACAGGCAAATAGATCTACCACTAGTCTAGGCATGATTCAATCTAATCCAAAAAGGCTAAAAATAGTATTCCATAAAGTGCTAGCAAACTCATACTAGTGTAGGAGATGTAAAGCGCTAGCAAACTCATTCCGGAGTAGGAGGTGAACAAACGATTCCCCACTCTTCATGCCCATGCAATACCAATCTACCACCATGATATGCCACTTCTTTTGGTTATCCGTATTGAGGGACTTCCTTGACATTGTTGACCAGGCAAAGAACACCTCTCAAAGGGACAAGGTAGAACAGTCTAACATCCAACAACCCTCTCTTGGAAGGGGCCCAATAAAGTAAAGAATGAGATAAAGTAATCTACCTCCTAGATAAAACAAACGTTCCACCTATGAATGTCACTAGAAAATTCCAAAACGATAAGCCACAGAAGCATCCTTACACTGAGCAACACTAAATTACTCTAGAAAAGCTAAGTTAAGGGTCTGGTCTCCACACAACAAGTCATACCAGAATTTAATCTTGGAGCTGTCACCCACCTCAAATCTACTATGTCTAGAAATCTCCCCCCAACTCCTATTGTTTTTTCATAAACTCACCCTGTACAACCCATGAACATCATTAGAACACCACCCACCCCACGAGCTACCGTATTTAAAATCCACTATCGCCCTCCAGACAGCCTCTCTCTCATGCACATAGTGCCATAGCCACTTCCCCGAAAGAGTTCGATTGAACATAAGTAAATTTCGGACCCCCAACCTCTCCAAGAGAACGGAGATCAGACCTTAGATCAACTTACAAGGTAAAATTTGGAATCCTCGCCAACACCACCACACAAGAAGTCCCGCTATAACTTTTCTATGTGATTACTTTGCTACACCGGCAGAGAGAGGAAAGAGAGACATGAAGTAGCCAGATTAGATAGAGTTCTCTTAATCTAGGTAATCCTCCCACCCTTTGACAAGTGCATTATCTTCCAACCAGCCAAACGACACTATCTTCTCCATAATGCCATCCCAAATAGGTCTACCCTTAAAAGAGGCTCCCAACGGAAGACCTAGATACTTCATAGGTAGAGAAGGGACCCTACAACCCAGAATGCTAACCAGCCCATTAACATTATTGATATTGCCAACAAAGACCAATTCAGATTCAAACAGACTAATCTTCAAACCTAAGACAACTTCAAAGCATAAGAACAAGCAACACAAGTAACGAAGGTGATCTGGGCTTACCCTGCATAAAATCAAGGTATAGTCTACAAACAAAAGATGGGAGATTTAAGTGCACCCGCATTCCTAGACCCCCATAGAAAAGCTCGGTAAAAAGCCCTTGTTCCTTGGAGCATAGATCATTTTACTTAAAACCTCAATAACAATAACAAATAGCAAAGGAGACAAAGGATCTCCCTCTCTTAAGCCACGTTAACTACTAAAAATCCCGTTGGAGTGCCATTCACCAAAATAGAAAAACACACTAAAAAAATACAATGCACCATCCAATAATTCCATTTCTCTCCAAAACAGCACCTCCTAAACATCTACAACAAAAAATGCCAATTGACATAATCATAAGCCTTTTCAATATCCAATTTGCAGAGCACACTTGGCTCCACAAATCTGATCCTGCTATCAAAGCATTCATTAGCTAAGAGAACGAAGCCTAAAATTTGTCTACCCTTGATTAAAGTGTTGTGAGGCTAGGAGATAATCTTCTCTACAACCATTTTCAACCCATTAGCTAGAACTTTGGTAACAATTTTGTAGACACCACCTACTAAGCTAATAGGTCGAAAGTCGTCTATATCAACAACCCTTGATTTCTTCATAATGAAAGCAATGAACATAGCATTAAGACTTCTTTCAAACTTGCCTCTGGCATGAAAATCATGGAAGACATTCAAAATATCTTCTTTAAAAAGATCCCCAACAAGATCTAAAGAACATCATAACAAAACCGTTAGGGCTCGAGGCCTTGTCACTATTTAGAGCTTTCACCACCTCAAAGACCTCACCTCACTCAAAAGCTCCCAACCAGATGACCTCAACCTCACCAATGGATTCAAAAGAAAAGACAACCAAATTAGGCCACCAATTGAATTGTTTGGTAAACAAACTATTATAAAACTGCGCAATCTGCTCCCTAATCTCAATGTGATCTAAAGAAATTGCAACATTAATCAACAAAAATTCAACGGAGTTATTTATTCTATTCGTGTTAGCCACTTGATGGAAGAACTTTATGTACTTGTCACCTTCTCTTAACCACAACACCCTCAATCTCAGCCTCAAACTCATCTCCTCCAAAAGAGTAGTCCTCTTCAACTCATTTTCTCTTCATCACATAACGCTCTCCCTTCTTCCAAAGCCTCAAGAACTCATAAATCATCCAAAAGAAGTTTCTTCTATCCCTTTACATTTCCAAACACCACATCATTACAAACTAATAAATCAACTTTCAATGCCTTAAGTTTGCAAGCCAAAATGAAACTCAGAGAACCTTGAAAGCAATAAGTCAACCACTGTTTAACCCTATCCACAAAACCTTCTAGAGGAATTATTAACACCCGAAGAGCTAGCATCCCCCAAACTGAGATCATGCCTGCTCGTATTAAACTAGCACATGTGTTAACCCCCATTGGGCTAACCTTATGCTTTGACCCAGATTGGCCTAAGCCCACATCCAAACAATCAATAAATCCTTCCAACTCGCCTCTTAGACACTCCAGCTGGACTCACACATCACGAAGGTCACAACTGATTTCTTTGACACCTCCTGAGCCACCCACACCCTCTGCGACACAGATTGTTTGACAATCTCCAACAGAAAATTTGGGATCACAACACCAAGCCCTCCTCGACTGCTTGCACCTAATACCTTTGACATTGCAGCAACAAGGTTGGCAGAAGGAGCTTCCCTTACTCTTCCCCAATCCAACCAATGCCTCCTTATATGACCTCATAGATACTGCTTCCACTCGATGCACCCATCACGGTTGCTGGTAGTCACACCACCAAACTACGTGGTTGGTACCCACGGAAGGCTTCCCGGACACGTAATGCTCTATTTAGCTGAAAACATTCTAAGAACTTCCGCAATTCTAGAGCAAAGTCCAACAATTCCCTACTGCCTCTACCTTCCGGAATTACCACCAAACCTCTCCATGCCACTCCATACTTCGCGACTGCCAAGAATTGCCCACATTTGTTCGCACACCGATGAACAATAAAAGCTTTATTCCCCACCCTAGATGACTTCACAAACTCTTCGAGCTCTCTACTTGAAGCGGAGCCTCCATGGTGGCCAACAACTAGCTCATAGTAACTTTGCCGAGAAAGACTGAACAGAACCCCTGCTTCTCTCAAAAGCCCGCAGAACCAATACTCCAACCTCAAATGCAAACTCGAAGTACTTCGCTTCAACATAGAACCAACTCGAATCCCCCATTGCATAATACCAAAAGAGAAACTAAGAAGACATTGTTGCTAGAGGAACCAACAAACAGAAGAGGGACATCAGGACAAGCCTAAACGCGCCGATAGGAGAGAAAGAGAGAGAGGACGAATCAAGTGGATGATAAAAGATACAATGCACAATATCCAAACAACATAAATATCCACTATCCAGCAGAATATGCAACAAGTGCAGGCCATTAGTCTGGATCCAACAAAGAACTATAGGAGCCAGAGGCCATATTTTAATAGAGAGTGCAACACACTGTCGAATAAAGCATTTGCAGTGATTCAAATAAGTTTCAAATTTGATACAACCTAATTAACAATTAAAAGCAAATTCTAGTACCTTAAGTAATATGGGAAACTTTCAAATGAAACTTCAATGTTGTCAGGATTGAGAATTCTTTGTTGTAAACTATGCTTGTATGCTTGCCTCTTAGTTGATATCAAAATGGATGGAGCAACAATTTTCTTTCTTGAAGAAACACCAGCAAGATCATTATCATTAACACGATCCTTCAAATCAATGTCCAGAGAATGATCACCTAATCCTCTGCAGGCAGAAGGTAACAACGACATCTCAGTATCCTGTTCCACATTCTCACCAGTTTTAGCAGGTGCCTGAATTAAGGATAACTCTTTCGGCAGATTTGACAAAGCTAAAATTGATGCTCCGGCAACAGCTGAGGGGTCCCCAGATCTTGCCTCAATATGTATCCCCTTGATTGGAGCACTATGTCCTTCTAATATGCTTACAAAAGGTATAGCAGGAGCAGCTAAATTACCATTAACAAGCTGCTGAAAGATCTGATTTCATGTCAAGGAAAATATAGGATATCCATGAGGGAAATAAAAATGGTGCAATCACGCTCAATAGCATGAAGCAACCGCATCACACTAAATTCCACAAAGCAACCACATTAAAAGACAACATGAGGGTTTCCTCTTCTTTTTCTTTTGGGTGGTGGGATGTTTTAAATAAATAACTGGCAATATTTGACGGGAAAAAGGATACATAAGCATGCTTTCCAGAAGATCTGAAGACCCCCTCATTGCCTCCGCTCAAGGTAACACTGGAATTTTTTCTATAGATCTTGCCATTTACCTGGACGGCACCTTTGCCCCCTATGATTTCCAGTAATGTAAAAGATGAACCTTTGCACTACTCAGAAAAAAAGAATGAATATCAAAAAACGTCAGTACTTTTACGAGCCATCCTGACGAAGAACAATAAGCAATGTCATTGAACTGTGCAAAGACCTAACCTCTATGTGCTTCAATCTACACAAATTAGTACTAACATATGGATCTTTAAGCCACAAATTGCATTGACAGCCTTGATCAACA
>FXXK01002888.1:32581-54669 GCA_900184695.1 Betula pendula
CACCTTTTTTTTTATCAGTATAACGAGGAATGCAACACGAGGACTTCCCAGGAGGTCACCCATCCTAGTACTACTCTCGCCCAAGCACGCTTAACTGCGGAGTTCTGATGGGATCCGGTGCATTAGTGCTGGTATGATCGCATCCAAATCCTTTTTCACCTAAAATAATATGCCATGCATATTTAGTCAAACCTTAAAATTGAAACCTTGAAAAGAGTGCTAAGATACATGCTCAACATAATCAATGACAGGGAAATGACCCAGCACATGTATCAAAATGATTGCGAAGAAGGACATTAATCCGATCTTTAAGCCACAAATTAGTACTAACATATGGATCTTTAAGCCACAAATTGCATTGACGGCCTTGACCAACAGTGAAAGTAGCACCAAACATTGGCAGGTGAGGATTCTGCAAAAAAAAAAAAGAACCAAACAGCAGATTAGTTCAAAAACAACAATATAACATCAAGATCAACATTATAACCCTGCCTCCCTTACTAGAAGAGATAAAGAAGGAAAAACTCAGTCCTCATTTTCCTGTTTACTGTGGCAATCAAAAGTAAATAACACCCCAAAATAAAGATAACAATTAGAACTAATTTATTAGATATGGGCTGAAAGGATCATTTTATAATCAAAAACAGAATCCATGTTTCTTAGGGCAAGGAAGAAACTAACATTCAGGGAAAAAAACAAAAGAATTTCCATTAAAATTGAATCATAGATCGTTTTTCACCTTTCTTTTTTATAAGAAAGATGAGGGGTGCAACACAAGGACTTCCCAGGAGGTTCACCCATCCAAGTACTACTCTCCCCAAGCACGCTTAACTGCGGAGTTCCGATGGGATCCGGTGCATTAGTGCTAGTATAATTGCACCCAAATCCTTTTTCACATAAATTAATATGTCAATGCATAGTCAGTCAAACATTAAAATTGAAACTTGAATAGAGTGCAAAGATACATGCTCAACATAATGAATGACTGGAAAATGACCTAGACATGTATAAAAATGTTTGTGAAGAAGTACAATAATCCGATCATTACCGGACACATATGGCATTGGATAATAAATAAGAAAAAAAAAGATTTTAAACCAGGAAAAAAAAATCCAGCTTGCTCTTGTGTGTGTGTGTGTTGTTGTTGGGGGGGGGGGGGGGGGGGACTTGTGCTACAGCTCATTAGCCACTCCCCCTTATCTTTTTTTTTTTTAAAAAAAAAAGCCAAAGAACCCTAGCTGAGGGGAGGAGAAAAAAAAATTGACAATTGAAGCCCTCACTATTACAGCACTTGGAGCCACACATGACAGCCTCAAGCAACTTTCCACCAACTCTTCAGCCTGCAACATATCCAAACTCATGTCTCAAACAACACGCATTGTCAAGCTGCATCAAACAACACTCTAATTACGATCAGAGAGTTGGTCCACACACTTTTGTAAAGGAAGTTAATTTTACAGTACAGGGTCCATTATAAGAGAGACACAAATTTCCTCCAATCCGGGTTGGAGGAATTTCTCCAACCCCTTCAAAAAAATGACACAAAAATTATGAAAAAAACTTGAAAAATATATATTTCAACCCACTTATAAAAATACAAGAAAAAACAAAGAAAAAAAAAATCATATATATAGCGAATTTCAACCCACTTAAAACAAAGCAAAAAAAATCAAAACAAAAGCAAAAAATTGATTTTTTTGCTTTGTTTTTTGTTTTCGTAACATTGCTGTATATATGAATTTTTTTAACTTTTTTTTTGCTTTGTTTTCTTGTTTTCATAAGTGGGTTGAATATATTTTTTTTCAATTTTTTTTTTATTAATTTGTCTTTTTTTTTTTGAAAGGGTTGGAGCAAATTTCCTCCCACCCGGATTGGAGGAAATTTGTGTCCTTATAAGAGTACTCCCTCCCTCCCCTCAAGAATATACCAGGTCATCCTCCCTCCCCTTGCTTCAACACAGGATGCATTATAAGATCACTATTCTTACCTAGTTATATCACATCCAATAACTAACATAGCCCTTCACGCCCAGAGTTAGATGCTTTCTTTTAGCCTACACCTACGCCTTCCCCACTGGATCCGCAATCTGGATACAATTCGAACAAGAAGCGCAACCTTGTTGATTCTTCTCTGAGTGGCGTGGATCACTCCATGAATTGATGATTTCATTTCCACTCGTTGATTTTGAGAAAACCAAATCAATTGGCTTTTTGCCCAATCTAAGTCGGTCCAGGACTCGATATCCCACGCCCCTAACACGGGCCAATGTTGAGAACCTTCGGCAAGGATACGTGTGGCTATGCTTCTTTTTTTTTTGGTATGCCACTCCGCAAGCAGAGTAAATGAACAAAAATCCAATCTAATATAATGAATATCCTTCGCCGGTTATCTCTTCATCATCCTTTGAGATCAGCTGAACAGACTGACAATCGGAAGAAGATGCTGGGCAAAGCTGCTAGCCTGAAGCGTGAGGCTGATCCATAACATCAATCGCAAAAGAATGAGGTTCACCATGTGATCTGACCAAAGTGATCTCTCACTTGTGGCCACCTGAGTGGTAAAGCGCCTTCCTTATACCCCAAGGAAGCAATCAATTGGTTCTTCACACTCAGAGCTACCCCACATATCAAAATGTTGATCTTATCCGGGTTAGTAAGGAAATCAAGACAACAACAACAATAGTCAATCACTAAATTGGGTTTCAATTCAGCTGATCAGTTTCGTTGGGTTTCAAAGATTCACTATAGCTGCTTACACTGGCTCGTTTTCAACCCATTTGGGCCTTACACCAACACCTAACCATGACCTAGCTCAAATTCCCAACCACCACCCACACACCCATCATTGACCCCATGAAAACTTCACACCCATGGGCCACAACAGCCCATGAACCAAACACCATCCATTAACCCATCAATGCTTCCCTCTCTTACCATCATCACAAGATTTGCTTCCCATCCCTCTCGATCTACTCCTTTCTCAGGTCCATCACCAATAGCAACAACCACCACTCCAATAAATCAATTTCCCAACAACTAGGGGCGTTGGCTCATCCAAAGACGGAGGGTCGTCTGACTGTCTGGATGTGGCGTGGGGTTAGGATTGGGGTCACCAACTCTTTGCACGGCTGCAAATAGGATTGGTGTCCACTCATATCTCATTAAGGAAACGAAAAGTGAGAATAAATAAGTATTTATATAAGGGGTCAACCCAGTCGAATTACCAACACCCACTTCTGACCCCCAACTAACGACATCAGAATTAAACTTCCCAAAACCAACACCAACCAACCAATGGTCAATAACTGACCAATGTCGGTCAGTCAGGATATTCCGCTCGCCCCTATTCATACAGCTACTCGGGGG
Source organism: Betula pendula (assembly GCA_900184695.1). Lineage (NCBI taxonomy): Eukaryota > Viridiplantae > Streptophyta > Magnoliopsida > Fagales > Betulaceae > Betula > Betula pendula. The sequence goes on from FXXK01002888.1 coordinate 35,947, forward strand.
TAGTTCAGGCATGTAGTACTCTGCTCACATACAGCTACTCGCAGAAACTCAGTAAGCAACCTCACAATTAATTAAGCATTCAAACACACCAAATTCACCAAACCTAACTGCATGCCTGAGAAGGGAGTCACTGCCCCAGGAGCTAACGCGCATAACCCAATAAAAGGATTACCACTCCATGGCTAACCAATTCGACCACACCTCAAAATTCAAAAAAAAAAAAAGGTTTGGAAAACCAAAGAGAATACAACAAGAGCAAAACTTAATCATTTATGGCAAAGCTCGAGTCACAAACACCTAAAAATAGTTATTTTCTCTCCCGCCCTTTTCCCGAGAAACCAAACAGAGCAGCAATCGAATTAAAAGAACAGGTCAGAATCGAATAAACGTAAAACCCACCTGAGAGCATCGGGAAAGAAGCTTTCCCCACGCGACTTTGGGACTCGATTTTGTCAACTTTGTCAGGCGCTTCTTCGGCCGAAGAAGCGCCTTCGATTTCTCAGCATCAACGGCACCTCCACCTGAACCCCCACCAACTTTTAAAAAGAATCAAACCCATAACCCAAATTCACAATTGAACAAAAACCCAGATTTCAAAAACACCCAAAAGGACATGCAAAAGCTAAAGCATCGAAGTTTTATCACCTAACGACAGTGGCGACACCAATGCCTTGCCTTCGAGACCGAAATCCACACATTTATCGGCATTGCATGCGTCAACCGGCTTTGGCGAACCGGTGTTCAGCAGATCAGGGGATTGCAGCTCCAGGTCTCGAGGTTCACACCCTGATTCCTTAACCGGACCCAAGTGCTCCACCGACGGACCGCTCTGAACATCATTGGTTGACGACGACGCCTCAGACGCCTACAGTTTCAGCCCACAATTAATCCCCCAAATAAAAAAAAAATATCCAAACTTCATCAAACCCAGATACAAACATTGCCAAAGAAACCCATACAAAGATCAAAACTCAAACATGCACAAAACCCAGATGTCTTATACACCTATATGTACATATAACCGGAAAGGTAAAGGGAAATAAGGTACCTTGGATTGTTTGGCGTTAGGGGCAGGAGGAGTAGGTGACGAGATGGAGCTTTTGGAAGAGGAGGAGCTGCACCTGGTTTTAACCATGGTGTTGCTGGTATTGTTGGTGTTATTCCGAAGAGAGAATCAGAGAGAGCTGCGCCTGGTTTCCAGTGTTTTTGCAAAATTTTCTTTTTCCTATTGAGAGAGAAGAAGTTATTATAAGCGGTGGGAAGTAGGTTCAGGGGATTGTTTGGTTTGGCTGTCAAGAGAAACGAATCCAAACGGATTCTATTCAGAGTCGGTGCTTAAACCCTAGAATAACAGACAACCTAAAACCCATGCAGAGTTTTCAACCCATGCATGGTATTCTGATTAGATCCGGCCATTAATGTAAACATAACTAACTTTTTTGGAATTTTATTGGAAGCCTTAATCAAGCACCTCGTTAATCGGAGCGTGAGTGAAAGGATCTCTAAAAATGATTCGATTCCTGCAAAAATTACGCCCCTTGATTTCCTGAATTTGGATTCTGTGCGGACATTAACGTCGATTACGATGAAAATAAGAGAAATGCCTTTTTGGTATTTCTTTGTCACTTTGGTTTTTTTTCTTTTATCTTTTTTGTTGACTAGTAATTGTCGATCCATCCTTATATCAATTTTAATTAAAAAGAAAAGAGAAATCAATAGTAAATTGATAATGCCACATCAACATAAAAGAATAAAAAAAACAAAGAGAATATGAATAGCATTTTTTTAAGGGTAAATGTATGATAAATCGCTAAGTAAGAACACTATATTAAATCGATCCCTCATTTTTTAATTTTAAAAATCAGGTCCTTATTATTCGCGTTTTTTAAATTACTCATTCCATAAGTTTGTCGTCTCAAAAAAATTAGGGCCGTCAGTCTCTTGGCCCAAAACTACATCGTTTTTCTGTTTAAAATATTTTCTCTAATAATAATAATTTTTTTTATCACAATAATAATAATACTTTTAAAAAATAAAATAAAAAGAAAAATAAAGGGGTAGCTTGACAGGCACCCCTTTAATTGGGGGTGGCCTGTGAGCCACCTTAGCCTATGGGGTGGCCGTGCGCCACCTCTGGCCACCCTCATGCGTTGGGGGTGGTTGCAAGCCACCCCCAACCACCATGAGGATGGCTTGCGGCCACCCCCATGGGCTGGGAATGGCAGCCGAGCCATTATTTTATTTTTTTTTCTTTTAATATTATTATTATTAAGAAAAACATTTTAAACCAAAAAAAGGGCATCATTTTGGGCCAAAGGATTAATTGTCCCAATTTTTTTGAGACAGCAAACTTACAGGATGAGTAATTTAAAAAGCGCAAATAGTGAGAGACCCGATTTCCAAAATTAAAAAATTATGGATCGATTTAATATGGCACTTTTACCCAAAAATTTATCATACATTTACCTTTTTTTTTAAAATAAAGTATCTAATTCATTTTGGTTCGTTCGATGAAGAATGTGTGTAATTTTTTAGTATAGCTACAAGGTTGTGGCTTCCATATGGTGTAACGCATTGTCCTTACTCTAGCCTTGTTATCATAATCAACAGCCTCAGTTCAATCATCAAAAAATAAGATTTTTTTAATTAACAACATTCACATCTGGCCCATCAAATTTGCTCTCCATTTTATTTGAAAAATTATTATTTTTTATTTTAACTTCTCATTTTTTCAAAACATTTACATTCGGCTCTTTATTTTAACTATTCCATTTAAATATTCATTTTCAAGAATTTTTTTATTCCTTCTTTATTGAGAGGAGAGAGAATGTTATAGATTAAAAAATGCTTTGTTTTTAAATTCAGGTAGTGAACAATGCTCACCAAATGTTTCTTTATATTGTTCAAGCTAGATGCAATTTCTTTTACTCTCATTTTAACATCTTGGCTAGTCAAAATAACATTTGGCTAGCTAGATAAGAGCATTCCTAGCAGCCTCAGCTAATTTTACTAGCCAATTTAAACAAAAATCACATTCTCTCTATTTTAACTATCAACTTTTTTAAAGCACCCCTAGCAGCCTCAACAAATTAACTATCCACTATCACTATTCCATTTAAATATTACTTTTCATAGATTTATTTATTCTTTCTCAAATATTTATATTTTTTGAATATTTGTCTTTTAAACAGTCATATTTTTTAATATTTATCTTATTCTAACGCTCATGTTTTGAAATTTTTTTGTCTTTTTTTTTAATGGTCATATTTGTGAATTTTTGTCTTATTCTAACGGTCATATTTTTAAAAATGTATCTTTTTTTTAACGGTCATATTTTTAAAATTTGTCTTATCCTAATGGCGTCGTGCAAGAGGAGAAGAAATGGGAGAGAAAGGAAGAAAAAAGAAAAGAAAATAGGGGAGGCAGAAGGTGCGTAGGAAACAAAAAGAGAACGGAAAAAAAGAAGAAGAAAAAAGAAAAGAGAATGGGGGAAGCAGAGGTGCGTAGGAAACAAAAAGAGAAAGGAAAAAAAGAAGAACAAAAAAGAAAAGAAAAAAAGGTGAGAAAGAAAATATGATTTTTTAAAGGTTTGATGAGTGAACAGTACTCATCAAACCTGATGAGTACTGTTCACTCATCAGATATTTTGGGCTAAATTGTTGAGGCCACTAGAAGGGGTTTTATACTTTTTGGTTAAATTGCCTCAACAAAATAGCCAAAAGGCTATTTTGTTGAGACCATTAGTAATGCTCTAAGAATGCTCTTTATCAGTTTAATAGGCTTATTTCCTTTTAAGGGTTAATGGCATCCCATTTGAGAAATCCATTTTTCTAATCTACTATGACCAGCCATTTTTGCTTGCCATTATGCTGGGTTTGCTTATAGAATGAGAAATTCATGATTACATAAAAAAAAAAGAAAATTAAAAAAAAAAATTGAACAAATTGTCCAACTATGAGGATGATGATCCTGCTGTGTGGCTTCTTCAGTATGAGACCAAATTTTGTAGAAACGTTTGTTGCCCTTGTTTATTAAGAATTGCCTATGGCCATGTCAATAATAATTTGTGGGTGCCCATTTAAATATGATCTTTTAAATGAAAGAAGATCTTTGAAGTCGAGTATTTCACATCTCAATTTAAGAAGAATGTCATTGAGATGAAGATGACATTTCATATATTTCTATTTGGAGCGGTCATTCTTTTGTTCCAAATCGGCTTCCTTTTTCACCCATTCTTGATCTTCGAATATTTTCCCTTCATGTTTTGGGTTGCTTTTAACTCTAAGAGTATTAGCTGCAAGGCTCTTTGTTAGTATGGCATCACCCCAAGAATAGAGCATATCAGATAGATCAAAGCATAGATATATCTCCCCTATTTTATTCTAATATAAAATCGGTATTCTGATACAATTTATATATAATCCGATACAATATATATAATATAATATGATATACATAATAGGCATGCTCTAGGACGGAACGATTTGAACCTCCGAATACCGGGACCAAAACCCGTTGCCCCCATTTTATATTTATATTCGCCATTAATAAACACTAATATACTCCAAATACCCGAATTCGTTATAGTCCCTCTTGTGATACTCCAACTACCTCATGAATTGGTTATTCTTAAACGAGTCATGAAAGGTATAACAAACATACTTGTCTCCACATTCCATGAAGAATAGGGTCAAAGGGATAAAAACCGCTAATTCATATAGGGTGTACTCAATGTGTCCGAGCCTGCCCCACAGATGTATTGCAACAATTCGATAAACTGCCATTGGGATAACGAATCAATTGATCTTTCTTTTTTTCTTTTTATTTTTTATTTTTATGTTATTTCGTATTGAGTGAGAAAATAGTAAGAAAAAAAAGAAGAAGCAAAGCCATTCACCTTAGTCACCTACCCTTTACAAAACAATTCAGGCCTCTGAAGAGGAAGCATTGCCAATTCCTTCAACGTATCCTTTACATTTTCTAAAGCCCCATTATCATCAAAAGTAACCCCAATGTCACTAGGAGGAATAACATCAATGAGAAGTTTTTTCTGAAATTCATTCATTCTAAGTTACCACTCCTGAAAAATTTTGAACTTTAATTCTTTCGCTAACCTTTACATCCTTGTGGCAGTTGATTATGTGTTGAAATGGGTAGACGCCAGTGCCTGGTTAGTTGATTGCATGAAGGCTTTGAGAGACTCCTCCAAAGATTATTATTGTCGTCATCGTGCCACGAATTGAGGAGTAGGAGGATAGGATTGATTAGGTGGAGGAAATTAATTTTGTTGATGCATTTGTTGTCCACCTATATTCATTGGAGGTTGGTTTTGCCTCCAAGAAATTTAGGATGATTCTGCCATTTTGGATTATATGTCTCTGAAAATGGACCAGCAAACGGCTTTCCATAGTTATTTAGTGCATTTGCTTGCTCAACATAGCACTCGGAATAACCAGCCATGAAAGGACATATTTGTGATGTATGCATAGGACTAGCACAAAGAGAACATACTTCATTGTGAACTTGGTTGACAGATTTAGTACCTCTACTCAGAGTCAACGCTTCTACTTTGCGGGTGAGATTGCCCAACCTTGCCTTCCTCTCAGAATCTCCACTGATTTCATACAAACCCCCTCTTTTAGCTACATGAGATGATTTCTCTCTATGGTTAGAAAAATCTCATTGTTGGGAACTCTCTGACAATTCCTCAAGAAATTTATACGCTTCATCATCCTTAAGACTCAAAAAGCCACCACCATTCATGGACTCAATCATGTTACGGTTTGTCTAAGTCAAACCATTATATAAATACTGCACAAGTCTCCATGTCTCAAAACCATGGTGGGGAAACTTTAAGATCAGGTCTCTAAATCTTTCCCAGCTCTCGTAAAACTTCTCATGTTCTTCTCGATAAAAATCAGAAATTTCTCTCCTTAGCGCATTGGTTTTGGCCATAGGGAAAAACTTGGAGAGAAATTTAGTGACGAGAAGTTCCCATGAAGTGATAGATCCGACTTGTAGAGACTTAAGCCATGCCTTAGCCTTATTCTTCAAGGAAAATGGAAACAAGCACAAGCGTGTAGATTCATTAGAGAAGTTCTGAAACTTGAAGGTATTACAGATTTCAAGAAAATCGTTTACATGCATATAAGGATCCTCTCTATCTAACCCATGGAAAGTAGGAAGAAGTTGAAATATGTTGGGTTTCAGCTCAAAATTTGTTGCAGTAGTTGCAGGCAACACTATGCAAGATGGAGGGAGGTAGTGATGGGTGAGAACAACTCTCTCAGAGTCTTGGTATCATTGACATTTTCTCCCACTGTAGAAAGTTCAATTCTAACAAGATTGTGGGTGGTCACGCTACCACGTACTCATACACCACACAACCATTTTTATTTTTATTTTTCAAATCCTAACTACAACTAGTAGAAGAATGAATTCCGTTGGGATCTAAATATCTGTAAATTGTTCTCCTGTCTTCATATATGGTGTCCAGATGATATCTGATGTAAGGCAACATTTACCCATATTTTCGGTGTTTTTTGAATTAAGAAAAATAACAAAAAACATATTGGTAAAGTGTCGTTTGAGGAGATTTTTATTTGGTTTCAAATAGTGGAAATTCATAAGGAAATTATTTGTCATGATCCCAGCTGATTTTCAACCATATTTGGTTGGCAAAGAAAAACAATTTTATTGATTTCTATTTTAGATTAGGATTTTACCGCTTATTTGAATTTTCCATCTTTATGTTTCCTTTGCCATCAAGTATTTTTATAATTATTGTATTTTTCTTATTTTGTTTTATTTCCATTCTTAGGAAAACTTTATTACCTTTCGTAGCTTTAGGGTTTTATTATAAGTTTGAATTGGTTGTATTGGAATAAGGAGAGTTTTTGTCATCAATAATATTATTAGTTTTCTCTATCAATGTGTGTTGATGCTTCCCCTGAGAAAGGTACTTGAAAAAATCTACGTAGATAGCACCAAGACACGTCTATTCCTTTTCGTCTCCTTTTATAAAATTTCCTTCAACGATTTCTTCTTGGATATCATTGTCGACTTTACTATTTTCTTCAAAGCAATCGCCATTATTCTTTATTTCCATGGTGATCGTGATGAGTTGCGCTTGTGGTGAGTCAGTTTCTATTGGCTTCATTGGTGGACTAGGGGATTGGCGATCGTGTGAATTTCTATGCCAATTGCAATTCCTTCTTCATGGACAAATTAACAGCCAATGGTATAGGACCATGACCAACAACTGGTCGGCCACGAGCCATCTCGTCGACGCGATTCCAATTATGATGGTGCGTTTTGTTGTTGAGCCAAAGCCCATCGATGATCTCCCACAACTCGTGTTCAATACCATTAAACCACTAATCATGAGCACGAACAACTGCCCAAAGGGCCTGCAATCCATGTTCTTTGTCGTTTGCCATCAGACCAGGATTGTCAAGGCTCTAATACCAATTGACGTAGTGAAAATGATAGACATGAAAGACAAACTGTGTACTCAATATACAAAATCAACACACGTTAATAGAGGAAACTGATAATATTATTGATGGCAAAAACTCTGATTATTCCAATACAACTAACCAAAACTCAGTACAACCCTAAAGCCACGAAAGGTAATAAAATCCTCCTAAAAGAGAAATAAGACAAAATACGAAAAATACAATAGTTATAAAATACTTGATGGTAAAGAAAACCTAAAGATGGAAAATTCAAATAAGTGGTAAAATCCTAATTTAAAATAGAAACCAATAAAATTGATTTTCTTTGTCAATCAAATATGGTTGAAAATCATCTGGAATCGTGACAAATCATTTCCTTTTATATTTTCATTGTCTAAAACTGAATAAAAATTTTCTCAAACGACATTTTTCCAATATGTTCTTTGTTATTTTTCTTAATTTAGAAAACATAGAAAATATTGGTAAATGTCGTCTTCCATCAAACACCCCTACTTGAAAAAAAAAACTAAACCTCGAGTTTCCTTTGTGATAAGCCACGAGTGGCCCTTAGTAGAGAGATACTTGGAGAAATTTATATAGATAGCACCAAGACACATCTGTTCATAGGTTTGTAGTTAAGTTTTAATTCTATTTCTTCGCTAATTTCATGGTAGCAGTTGTACTCACTGAGTTTTGATTTTATGTTATTAAAAAAAAAAAAAAAAAAAAGAAACGAAAGAGAGGAAAAACAAAATCGGATGAAAGAAAGAAAAAAATTGTGGGCCCATTATTTGGTCTATTGTTGGTCATGATGTTGACCCATATCCATATTTTAGCCTTTGTGGTATTGTTTAATGACCTAGATTCATTACAATCAAATTCTGAAATCAAATCCTATAATCTAAAATCAAATCTTGTAATATATTCTAACATCCTCTCTCAAACTCAACATGAAATATTCTAAAAGCTTGAGTTTGATTTTTTTTTTTTTTTTTGTGCCACAGCTGAGGCCAGAAACTTATTGGGGTTGGTGGCGATCGGCGACGATCCTAGTAATTTTATTATGTATTCTTAAAACTATTTTGCTAGTTCTTTAAGGATTAATAATTTAATGTTGGGAATGATTTTAATTTGATAAAAATTTCCTGTGACAAGTTTATTTTGATTCAGTATAATTTTTGTTTCTATCAAATGCTTACTTTGTTTCATTTGTTATAATTTGAAAATATATTGAATTCTTAATTTTTCTTGAAACACGTTATTGAAATCAAATTCTCAACCAACCCATCTCAATTTATTTTAAATTTTATTTGTGTTTAATTATTTTAACTTTCAGTTACAAAAGTTGATTCTCTACCAAGTTGAGCTAATATTATATGTCTTAATGAATACGTAATAGAATGCTAGGTGGATTCTTGAATCCCTAGTGTTTTACCATAAATTTTATCCAACTCCATTTTAATTAATTTAGTTAGTTTATTTTATTTTATATTTCACATTTGGTCCATTTCTTAGTGGAAAACTGAAAATCAATTCATTTAATTTTTATGCACGATTATAGGAATTTTACTTTAGTGACAGTGGATCGACCTCGATCTTACCGAGAGTTTATTACTTGCTATAGCCTGCACTTAGGCTTGCAATCTTTTTGGCACAACTAGTTTTTGATGCCGTTGCCAGAATAATGCATCTAAGACAATGAGTTTAATTTCTCTTATTATTAATTTTTGTTTTTGTTAATTTTAATTATTTTTCTTGGCAGGTACTATATCTCAGCCCATTGCAGCTAAGGATTTGAGGGGAGTATTAATTTCTAGAAAATTGCTAAATCATTGTAAACTCCTTAGTAATATTGTTTTAATTTGGAAATTAAAGATTGAATTTGACTTGTGATGAGCGTTTGACAATGTGATCATATAAATAGGCTTGTTGAGTTGCCTAATTCTTTTCTAGAATTTTGTTACGACTCTATTAGTATGACCGATGATAAGGAGGGAGAGAGAGAGAGAGAGAGAGAGATTAACCAAGGGGAGGACCTTGTTAATCAAATTGACCAACCTATCAAAACGCTTAAAGTACTAACAACAGTTTCTTTTAGATTTTTCTTCAATGTAAGGAACTAAATTACTTTTTACTTCTCTATTCAAATAAACTCTACAATAGCTTCCCTTATCATTTTCCTATATCATTTAAATATTCTTTAAATTAAATGATAGGAAAAAGAGAAACCATTTAAATATGGTTTTAAAGAAATGGTAGAGGAAAGAGAGAGGAGAGAGACTTTTTTATATTAAGATAATGTTAAGGGAACCACTTTTGGTTCCCTAGATGAAGGGAATAACTTTTGGTTCCCTTAGTGTTTCTTTAGGTTAGGAGAACACTAAGGGAAGCTGCTGTATGGGTTTTTTTTAACAGTTTTTCCTATACTGTGGAGGGAATGAGGTTTAAGGGAAGCTGTTGCTAGTGCTCTTAAAGATTTCTTGCAGTCCACTAGGACAAGTACCCTTCTTGCGTGCTGGTTCCTAACAATGCAGGAAATTTTAAAATTAAACCTAGGGTAATTGCTGCCAAAGTTTCATTGCCTTGATTCTGAAAGCTCATACCTGCACCTCAAGGAACTTGACGAGGTCATTGCTACTTTGCACCTTAACAATGTTACTGATGGTGTTGTTAAGCTGACATTGTTTCTATTTTCTTTGAACGAGAAAGCTAAATCTTAGCTACACTCCTTAAGGTTTAGGACCACAGAAATATGGCAAGAGATAAGTAGGAAATTTCTTAAAAAGTTTTTTCCAACACATAAGACCAATACACTGAGAGGGAATATAATGAATTTTGTCATAAAGGAGAATGAAACCTTTTTTCCAATGTTAGGAAAGGTTTAAGGAACTCTTACTTGCATGCCCACATCATGGGTATGAAACATGGCGAGTCATTAGTCTCTTTTATAATGGTTTGTCCTCTAGCATAAGGCAATTTGTGAAGATAATGTGTAATAGTGAGTTTATGAGCAAAGTACTTGATGAGGCTTGGGATTATTTTGATCTCTTAGTCGAAAATGCTAAATGTAGGAAACCACGAAGAAGAGTGATAAAACAAAACCTGGACCTACTTCTAAGGGAGGTTTATATCATCTCTAGGAAGAGGATGATTTAAATGTTCGTCTTGCCAATTTGACTATAAAGGTAGAGGTCATGGAGTTGAGTAAAGTTGGTGTGGTGAAGACTTTCGCACCAATTGAGAGTACTTGTGGGATTTGTGAGACCAACACACACTTTACTAAGGATTGTCCCACAATTCTTACATTTCAAGAGATACTGCATGAGCAGGCCAATGTGGCAACTGACCATTTAGTTCACCTTACTCTAAGACTTACAATCCTAATTGGTGAAATCACCTCAACTTCAATTGGATGAACGATCCATCTGCCATTGAGGCCCAAAGATCTTCTAATGTTCCTTATGTGCCATCACATAAGAAGACCATGGAGGATACATTGCATGCCTTCATGCAAAGCCAAGACTAGATCAACAAATATACCATGCAAAATATTCAAAAATTTGGTTGATAGAATTGAATCCGATTTGAATGCGAGGAAGAAGGAAATGTTTCCAGCTCAACCTAACCCAAGGACTCAATGTAAGGTCAATGAAGTCAAAAATCCTCAAGTAGAACATGCTAGGAGTGGAAAATTTGTGAATAATGAAATCCCAACAAAGGTTTCAGAACCTAAGGGAAATTCAGAAACTAAGAAAGATGACAAGCCTAGTGATGTTGAGGCAAGAGTGTTTATGCATGTTGCCCCATTTCCCAAAGGTTGCTTGCACCTAAAAATGGACAACAAATCAAGATATTTTGGAAGTGTTTAAACAGGTGAAAATCAATATCCCTCTATTAGATGTCATCAAACAGATCTCATCATATGCTAAATTTTTGAAAGATCTTTGCACTGTAAAGAGAAAGCTTTATGTGCAAAAGAATGCAGAAAATTCCTTTGAAGCATAAAGATCCTAGATCTCCTAAAATTGACAAAGCATTAGTAGATTTGGGGGGTAGTGTCAATTTATTATCTTACTTAGTGTATGAATAGTTGGGACTTGGTGAGTAAAAACCCACCAAAGTTGTTCTTCAACTTGCCGACTGATCTATTTGTATATCGAGAGGGATAATAGAAGATGTGTTAGTGCAAGTTGATAAATTATTTTCCTGTGGATTTCAGCATGTTGCACAATCTAGCATTGACATTCTTGTTATTTGGGACAACCATTCTTAGTTACTTCTAATGCTTTGATTAATTGCAAGAATGGAATCATAAAGCTTACATTTGGAAATACGACCATTGAGCTAAACATCTTCAATATTTGTAAGCAACCTGTCATTGATGATGATGAGAAAGTCCATGAGATAAACATGATCCAAACCTTGGTGGAAAATAAATTTGCTCCTTCTATGTTTTTTGGTTCTGTAGAAGCATGTTTATTGAATCCCAACAACGAAATTTTAGAATTGGGTAACAAGATTTGCCAAAGCAATAGACTCATCCTCAAGAAATGGTTTCAAACATTTTTTGTTAACCTTAAAAACATCACCATTCTTGGGGTTTTCAATTTTTTCCGCTTAGATACTAGATGGATGAGGTTTACTAAGTATAGGCAAATCATCCACAAAACGTGGCCTCCATCCAATGGTTTCCATCATCGGAGTAGCATCCAAAATAGCATTAGCCATGTCCAATCTATGGCATGATTGTTGGATTCAGTAAACATGCTTTTATAGAATGAGAAGACAAAGAATGAGCAAATTTACTTTCCACCAAGGTTGGATCATGTCTACCTCGTGGACTTCCTCATCATCATTAATACCAGGTGTTCGATGACATATTTTCAAATTTACAGATGTTCAACTCAATAGTCATATTTTCAAATGTAAGCTTCATGATTCCATTCCTGCAATTAATAATAGCATTAGAAGTAGTTAAGAATGGTCATCCCAAAATAACAGAAATGTTCGATGATAGAATGTGCAACAGGCTGTGTATCCAAGACAATGAAATCCATAGGGAAATAAAATTTATCAACATGCACTAACACATCTTCTACTCTCCCTCTCGGTATACAAACAGATCAGTCAGCAAGTTGAATAACAACTTTGATGGGTTTTAACTCACCAAGACCCAACTGTTCATAAACTTAGTAAGGTAATAGATTGACACTAGCCCTTAAATCAACAAATGCTTTGTCAATTTTAGAATCACCTATGGTGCATGGAATAGTAGGAGAATCTGGATCTTTATGCTTCACTAGAATTTTCTATTGAATTATAACACTTATCTGCTTTGTCAAAAATACCTTCTTTTGAACAGAAAACTTCCACTTTACAATGCAAAGATCTTTCAAAAATTTGGCATAAGATGCGATTTTTTTGATGGCATCTAACATAGGGATATTGATCTTTACCTGTTTAAACACTTCCAAAATGTCCTGATTTGTTGCCCCCTTTTTAGGTGCAAGCAATCTTAGGAAATGGGGCAACTGGCTTGTAAACTCTTTCATCAACATCCTAAACATCACCAGGCTTGTCCTCAATTTTCCTTAAATGGTAAAACCTTTGTTGGAATTCTTTATTCACGATTTTTCAAGTCTTAAGGATGATGACTGACTTAGCATGTTCCATTTGAGGATTTTTGTCTTCATTAACCCCACATTGAGTCCTTAGGTTAGGTTGAGGTTGCATTGGAAACATTCTCTTCTCCCTCGCATTCAAATGGATTCAATTATATCAACTGAATTTTTCAACTCTTGAATATTTTGCATGGTTGTTTGGTTGATCTAGGTTTGGCCTTGTATGAAGGCTTGCAATGTGTCCTCTAAGGTCTTCTTATCTGGTGGCACATAAGGGACATAAGAAGAAGATCCTTGGGGTTCATTGACAGATGGACCATTCCTCCAACTAATGTTGGGGTGATTTCGCCAATTAGGATTATGAGTCTTAGAGGATCGTAAACTAAATTGTCTTTGGTATGCATTGGCCGCATTAGCATCATCATGCAATACCTCCTCCTTAGTAAATTGTGTGTTGGTCTCACAAATCCCACAACTATTCTCAATTGGTGCGGAAGTCTTTGTCACACCAATTTTACTCAACTCAATGACCTCTACCTTTCTAATCAAATTGGCAAGACGGGAATTTAAAACATCCTCCTCCTTTAGATAATATAAACCTCCCTTATAACTAGGTCCATAATTTGCCTTATCACTACTCTCCGTGGTTTCCCAAACTTGGGCATTTTTAGCTAAGAGATCAAAGTAATCACAAGCCTCATCAAGTGCTTTGCTCATAAACTCACCATTACATATCATCTCCACAAATTGTCTCATGCTTGAGGAAAAACCATCATAAAAGAAACTAATCACTTGTCATGTTTCATACCTTAAACCTTTCACAACATTGGAAAAATGTTTCATTCTCCTTTATGGCAAAATTCATTATGTTCTTTCTCAATGTATTGGTCACATGAGTTGGAAAAATCTTTTTAAGACATCTTGGTCATCTCTTGCCATATTTCTATGGTCTTATGCCTTAAAGGAGTGTAGCCAAGATTCGGCTTTCTCATTCAACGAAAATGGAAATAAGGTCAACTTAACAACATCATCAGTAACATTGTTAAGGTGCAAAGTAGCAATGACCTCGTCAAATTCCTTGAGGTGTAGGTACGAGCTTTCAGAATCAAGCCAATGAAACTTTGACAGCAATTACCTCAGGTTTAATGTCAAAATTTTCTGCCTTGGAGGGAACCAGCACGCAAGAAGGGGTAGTTGTCCTAGTGGGCTGCAAGTAATCTCTAAGCATTCTGACACGTTGGTCAATTTGATTAACAAGGTCCTCCACTTGGTTACTCTCTCTCCTCATCATTGGCCACACTAACGTAGTCGTAAAAAATTTCTAGAAAAGAATTAGACAGCTCAACAAGAAAAACCTCATATGCTACTCTAACAAGTCTATTTATATGATTACGTTGGCAAATGCTCATCACAAGTCAAAGATTCAATCTTTAAGCTTCAAATTAGAACAATTTTCCACTAAGACGTGGAACAAAGGAATGAAATATAAAATAAAATAAATTAACGAAACTAAATTGATTAAAGTTGAGTTGGATAATATTTATGGGAAACTCTAGGGATTCAAGGATCCACATAGTATCTATTATATACTCTTTGAGACATATAATATTAACTTAATTAGGTAGAAAATCAACTCTCCTAATCGAAAGATAAAACAATTAAACACTAATAAAATTTAAAATAAATTGAACTTGGACTGGTTGAGAATTTGATTACAATAACATGTTACACAATAAATTAAGTATTCTATATATTTTCGAATCATAACAAATCAAACAAAATAAAAAATTAATATAAATGAAAAATAATAATGAATCAAACTAAACTTCTCCGATGAAATTTTATCAAATTAAAATCATTGTGTATCCTTTATAAGAAAGAAAAGCGTCTTTATTTCTTTTCACCCACGCATGCATCACTTCGTGCCTTTTTTGCCCCTATTTCACACTATTTACTTCCTTTCCTGGAGAAGCAGAATTTTGTCAACTTTTCTTTATGTTCTGCAGTTGGCCCACATCGTATTTATCTGGGGTCATTTAAGAAACAAAATTCAGTCCAAAATCTTGTGCAATTCTTTGTTCTTCACTTTGTCAGGCTAAGGGACCCATCTGGTTGAGGATGGAAGTAAACGTTTTTGTTTCCTCAATAAAGATACTAAACTTTTTTTTTTTTTTTTTAACAATTCTACTCTCTCTCCTGCCATTTGTTTTGCTTTCTGTCTTTGATTATTTTTAAAACACACTCTTCACTTTTGCTGGTTCTCTTTCCCGTTTTTCTTCTTTTTTTTTTTTTTTTTTTTGAAAATTTTTAGCCAACACAAACACACTCATAGGTCCAAATAAACATCGAGTTTCTATTAGAAAATATGTTTTGACTCAAGTTATTGGTATTAACACTCAACAATTGAAATCACTCTAAAATTAAGTGTAACACTCTCAAATATATGTGAGTAGAATAATGTAATTAAAATCAAACATCTCACATATAAATTATATGAAAAACGCTTAATCAAGAAAAAACAAGTAGTCTCATGGGGTTGGTTTCGGCTACCCCCAAACCGGCCGTAGGGGGTGGCCGAAACCACCCCCTTGAGCCACCCCTTGCACCTTTTTTTAAATTTAATTTTTAATTTTTAATTTAATTTTTTAATATTTTTTAATTTTCTTTATTTTTTAATCTTTAATTTTTTTAAAAAAATTTAGTAACATGTGACAGGTTTTTGGTGCAAATACATGGATTGCCGCTAAAATTTGTTTCAAAAAGTTAATGGAGTGTCTATGTTTTTACCCATAACCTAGGTTATTCTACATCCCAAAATGAAACTAAGGTAAAAAAAAAAAAAGTTAAAACCCAAGCACTAAAAAAGTATTTAACCCTTTAATGAATTATTATCACTATTATTATTATTAAATGTTTCAACTCTTAACTTTGATCCCTTCTCATTACTAACCAAAGTCACCCTTTCCTAGAATCTTAATTATCAACTAATTACTATCATCTTCCTAAAGGGGAAATCAGGATTGTAACAATCCTTCCCCCTTATAAAAATTATGTCATCAGAACTTGGTAAACGTAACTTACAATCAACTAAGAAATGTACCTGATGTGTCAGAGTCGCTCTCAGGTCCATTCACAGCACTCAATAAATTTGCTAGTTTGTAGAAGAATTCATCCTCATCTGGATCGTAGTATATGTTCGGATGCTCCTCTGGATCCAATTCCTCTTCTGACCCAATGTCCAAGCCTTCCTCAACTCTAAAGTTGGAGTAGTGGATGTTCTCCTCCTCGATGACTTCTTCACCTAAGACTTCTTCTTGTCTCTTCCAAAATGATACCTCGGTCTCATTCTGGAAAGTAAGTAATGATCGCCTTAGAAATCAAATTTAAATTTATAAACACTCGCAATAGCACGAATCTTTGTAGATAGGTCTATATTGAGGGTATCGATCCACAGGGATTGTAAAAGGTTGTTGAATATGGAATTTCTAAAATATTACCTAACTTAACTCATGAACACAAGAATTGGAGTTTTAAGCTATAAACTAAACACTAGAAAACTTTTAAACTAAGTTATCCAAATTTAAGTTAAAAGAGTAGAGAGATTTAGGGAATTGATTTCACTCGATCCTCATACCACAAGAGAACTAATTCTAGCATGGGTTTCATACAAAAGCATGGATTGGAGTGTGTGAAGGGTGTCAATCCTCACAACATCTCATCAAGAATATACTTTTTAAAAGAAATAATAGAGCATCATAGCTACACTCAAATCACCCACCTAATCATCTAAATGTGAGATAATCTAAGCTCCCTAGCATGCAATATAAACCCTTCTCAAAGTTTATACAATTCATGAAATAAGCATAAAACATCTTAGGTTTCCACCCCTCTTTCCAACTATTCTAAGCTAATTAACATGGACCAAGTTGTGGTCCCTAGCATGCCCTATCAAACTTACACAAATCATGTCCAAAAAGTATCATTGCATAGCTCATAAATCTATCAAAACATAAACAATTCTTCATAGACAAAGAATCACATATATTTCAAATGGTATGATCATTGAGCAAAATTCATAAGCATATACAATCTCCATGCCATTTGTACAAAAACCAAGCTAAAATTATTCAATTCATAGTACTTGGATCGAGCTACATCAAAACCCTAAAATGGATTTTAGTTCCTCATATAGGAAATGGAAAACTCCATTGATTTGGAGAAACCCATTCCTAAAGAAGGCAAGTGCTAGAGAGGAGCTCTAGCTACTGTCTAATACAAGCAAGATGAAGAAAGAAACTAAGAAAATAAGAGAGAACCAAGAGAGCTACTCAGCCTACTCCACCCCCTTCATTTTCGGACTTAAGGTGTTTTTAAGAGAAAAATGAGCTTGCATCTTCTCCAAGTGGGGGAATATTATTACAATATCTTCCCCATGTGGTCTTCAACTTCGGTGCCTACCATGGCTGGAAAGTCATAAAATACAGACCCACTAAAGTCTGCCTGCCATCAGCTGTCAAGTGCCTACTTTTCAGATTCTTTGAAGACATTTGCGGTTCCAGAAAATCCTGGGACTTCACGGGCATTTTTGACCCCAAGACGTCCGAATCTGATCTTTCACATAAAATAGCTTTTGTGCGTCTGGAAGTCTTCTTTCCAAAGCCCCTAATCTTGACTCAATCCGATATTTGTACTGGAGATATGGCAAAACAGATACACAGAGGTCAGTGACGGAATTGATTCTGGATGCTTTTGGAAGCAGCAGTGCTTAATCCTCGTTTTGGGCATTCGAGCGTCCATTTTATGCTTCAGCTTTGGCTTGATGAATTGTTCCTCTTTGAGTCCTCTTTCCAATGCCCTTGACTTTGCCTCAATCGGAGTTTTGAGCTAGGAGTTATGATCAAAAGAGTGCACAAAGGTCATTGGTCATCAGCTTTGCAAAAGTTGATATATTTTTAGCCCGAATTTAATAGAATTGTTAGTGTTCTTTATTAAGCCCTACAAAATAGAATAAACACTAAAACAAAACAAAATATTAATTACACTACAAACTAAGGCTTAACATATGCCAGTTAAGGGGCTTGAATGTGTAACATTCAGCAGTTATCACACCCCAAACTTACATAATGCTAGTCCCTTAGCATTACACTAGAAATGAAATATTAAAACAATATTCTACCTCCTTTGTCGTAGGAAACACGATTGCATTTAGCATATGCAAACAAGCCTTTAAACCCCTAGGCATCCCTAGTGGACGAGTGAAGTCTCGTGAGGGTTTAACAGAAATGTTAACCCACAAACATCAAGTTATGAACACATTATTACAAAGAATACCGTATCACAAAATAATGGTTCGCATGTCAAAGGTAAGCTTAAACTAACAACCCCATCTTCACAACAATTTAGGATGCACAAAATATGATTACTTATCGATGGCTAGCTGAGATTTCACATATGTTCCAACTGGTGTAAAAGTGACTAAGCACATAGATATGAGGTTTTCAAAATAACTAGCAACACACATGGCTCAATACCTCAAATTCATCAAACTCCTTATCAAATGAAACAACCAGGGCATGGTTACTTATTTATTTACCAACCTTTTAATACTTATATTACACAGCGTGTTAGCCTTAACTATCCCTCTT